>SMLS01070783.1:0-89274 GCA_004785975.1 Popillia japonica | reverse complement strand
GACAGTATTTAAAAAAACGACTGTATAATAATCAATACACTGTAACACGTAACATAACCGCGGAAACTGCTTTGTCTAAGCATTCTAAAGATTTACGGCATAACTTTGATTTTGAAAATGTTAGGATTTAAAAAAAAGAAGATAGTTATACAAAATGATTAATATATGAAATGATATACATTAAAAAAGAAAATAACGCGGTCAAATTTAGAACAGATATAGAAAACGTAAGTATTATTTATAATAATTTAATCACCTAATCACGCCTCAATTTTATAAAATTATGAAGGCGTTGACTAGGTTTTTTGCCATGTTTTTCCCTAGTCCTTGAACAGAATTGTTAGAGCTTGACAAAAAAATACGTTGGTATAAGGAGCATTATTGTTATGATTATAAATTTACATTTCAAAATATCTTAAATTGTCCACTATATTGTAAACATAATCCTATATATCACTGAATTTCTTTGTCTGTAGATAATTTTGTTGATAGGTATGGCTAGTTATTTGTTTATAATTGACACGAAATAAATGTCAATTTTATTCCACTGACGAAGTGGTAACGAAAACCAGATTATATATATTGTAAAGGTTTTGGAATAAATTCGATCTTTGTTCGAATTGCAGTGTTATAATTGACCTAAAAATGTGCAAAAACTATCTGGATAATAAGATAATTTATGAGTGTGATATGATTATAATTGTATATAAATTTGGTTTGCATTTGTAATTTTTAAGATAAAAATTGCTGGCCTTTGTCGATTTCAACTCAATTATTGTGAGAATATATCATCTACTAGGGATAACTTTACTTAGTGTGGTAGCTAAGGTTTACGAACGCATCCTAGAGGAGAAACTCAGAAACAAAATCGAACAACAACTAGCTGAATCACAAAGCGGTTTCCGTAGAGGATATGGCATACAGGACCATATATTTACAATAAAACAAGTCTCAGAGAAAATACTCACACAAACTCACAAAATTTAGAAGCACATATAGCCTTCATAGATCTGGAAAAGGCTTTCGACAGAATACACAGACATGAAGTGTGGAGAGCATTAGAGGAAAGGCAGGTGGATACACATTTAGTAAATCCTATTAAGAGCATGTACAAGCAATGCAGAAATAAGATAAGAAGGGGAACTATGGAAACAGAAGAATTTAAAACTGAACAGGGTCTCAGGCAGGGGAGTATTTTGAGCCCCACGCTTTTTCTGATTATAATGGATGAAGTCATCAAGGAAGCCACACTGACAACAAAGAAATTGGAAATCGGCTACAAAAATTTAGGAAAGGTTGGAATAATGGAGTGTGTGTTCGCCGACGACCTGGCAGTGTTCGCTAAGAGTGAGAAAGACCTGCAGTACAACATAAATATATGGAATGATGCTTTAAGGAAAAGGAATATGAAGGTCAACGCAAAGAAGACAAAGGTAATGGTAATATCCAGAGAAAAGCGTAATATAAACATCCAAATAGACGGCGACAAAATAGAGCAAGTGGAAGATTTTAAATATTTGGGCAATGTATTTGAAGTAAATGGACGACAAGATATAGAAATAAATGAAAGAATAAAAGCAGCAATGCGCGTATACGGCAGTTTAGGAAGAAGCTTTATCGGGAAAAGAGAAGTATCTAAGCAAACCAAAATAAAAGTATTTAAATCTATTTACCGACCAGTTCTTACCTTCGGGTCAGAAACATGGGTACTTACTAAGAAACAAAAAAGCAGAATCCAGGCCACCGAAATGAAATATCTGAGACGAATAAAGGGCATAAACAGAACTGATAGAGTCAGGAACCAAGACGTAAGAGAAGAACTGGGAATCGAATCAGTACTGACGGTAATCGAACGAAACCAACTGGGATGGTATGGTCACCTAAATAGGATGGGAGACAACAGGCAGGTGAAGTCGGTATGGGAGGCAAGAACCATACCAAGGAGGAAAAGAGGACGGCCCGGTGAAACATGGAAACAAGTAATACAAAAAATACTAGCAAAGAAGGGATACACGATACAAACAGCTAAAATGATCACACAGAATAAAAAAGAATGGCGGGCACTAGTATACAAGGAAGCGCATAATACAGAATAGTGGACAAGATGCACAAAGTGTACGTGTTTAAGTGGACTAAAGTGAAATACACAGACAAAAATGGTGAAATGTATTAGTCAATATCCTTACACCTAATGGTATAACAAGGATCTTTTCGATAATATATACAGTGTGGTCATAAAGTTTGGAACCAAGCTTATAACCGCATTATTTTACATTTTTAGAAAAAACGCTCGGACAGGTAAATTTTGTTTTTTAAAACGCCATCTTTTGACATACATTTTTTTTCTATGACGTCATTGGTTTTTGGAGTGATGACGTCATCAACCCTTTTTTTAAATGGCATCCATATTATTTTTTTATCGTTTTTGGTAGATCTCTATATCCTCCAAATAGTGATATAAAACAATTGGTACGTTGCATCACAATTTTTTTTTAAATAATATAAATTTAGAAAAAAATAAGAAAATTTTATTTTTCTACAAAATTAAAATTAAATGAAAAAAATACATCTGAACTTAAATTTATTATAACAGTTAACGTAAATTTGCAAAATGGACCCCACCAACCAACTGACACTGTCCCAGCCGAGTGTAAACACTTCGTATACTCGCCTCAATTATGTCTGGGGATATTTGTGTAATTTCTACGCGAATTCGTAGTTTTAAATCTTCTAAATTGTTCGGTTTGTTAAAATACACTTTCGATTTCAAATAATCCCACAAAAAAAAATCTAACGGAGTCAGGTCAGGAGAACGAGGTGGCCATTCTATTGCGCCTCTTCGTCCAATCCATTTATTAGGAAATATTTCGTCAAGATAGTGGCGAACCTCTACACCATAATGGGGAGGTGCCCCATCTTGTTGAAACCAAATATTTGGATGGGGTACATCACCATCCTCGTGATTTGGGAAAATAACAGCGAGCGCTGGAACCAGTTCAAATCTTAAAAATTCTAAATATTGCACAGCAGTCAAATTTCCTTCAAAAAAATATGTTCCTAAAGTGCGTCGTCCAATCATTCCAACCCATACGTTAACTTTTCCTCTGGGCTGAGTATGACACGCTTGAGTCAAATGCGGATTGGTCTGCGACCAATGTCTGCAATTATGGCGGTGAACAGATCCATTTAGGCAGAACGTAGCTTCATCAGAGAAGACGATGTTTTCCAAGAAATTTGCATATTGGTCACAACGTAACATTACGTCTTTACAGAACTGCAGTCGACGATCTTCGTCATCCTCATGTAATTCCTGTACAAGTTAAACTTTGTAAGGATGATAGTGTTCTTTTTTAAATAAGTTGACGACAAATGAGTGAGCCACCTGATTGGCTAACGCAAGTTGTCTGGTGCAAACATGATGCCTTTCTTCTGCTTCTAGAAGCACATTTAATTTCACATCTTCTCCTACTTGAGGTCTACGTTGCCGTGGTCGATCTTTTACGGATCCAGTTTCGGTAAACTTTCCAACTAGTTTTGTCACCGTAGACCTGGCAATTGGAGGTCTATCAGGATGTTCATGGTTAAACAGTTCGCATGCTTCTGCATGTGTTCTTTGTCTGTCCTCATACCCAACCGTAATTAAAATTTCGATTCTTTCTCGCTCAGATAAATGTGCAATTTTTTTATTTAGCGAAAATGAACAATTTTTACGCAATGACTAACAAATTTAACGTCAAAAATAGAAGTAAATAATTCAACAATGTTGTCGCCATAGAAAGAAGTTCAAAATATTATTGTTGTACATAATTTGTACAAAGAGAAGAAAGAATGTCATAAAGAAATATCTTGTAAAAAAGTGCGTGTTTTTGTCTTTGTAAATTTTTTGCATAGTAACATGAGTACATGTGCTTTTTACGATCCGCTTTGTTCAAGAAGAATATTTAAGTCCTCACACAAGACAGAAGTGTGAAAAAAACTTTAGACTTTTTTGCGGGGTTATTTGAAATCGAAAGTGTATTTTAACAAACCGAACAATTTAGAAGATTTAAAACAACGAATTCGCGTAGAAATTACACAAATATCCCCAGACATAGTTGAGGCGACTATACGAAGTGTTTACACTCGGCTGGGACAGTCAGTTGGTTGGTGGGGTCCATTTTGAAAATTTACGTTAACTGTTACAATAAATTTAAGTTCAGATGTATTTTTTTCATTTAATTTTAATTTTGTAGAAAAATAAAATTTTCTTATTTTTTTCTAAATTTACATTATTTAAAAAAAATTGTGATGCAACATACCAATTGTTTTATATCACTATTTGGAGGATATAGAGATCTACCAAAAACGATAAAAAAATAATATGGATGCCATTTAAAAAAAGGGTCGATGACGTCATCACTCCAAAAACCAATGACGTCATAGAAAAAAATTGTATGTCAAAAGATGGCGTCTTAAAAAACAAAATTTACCTGTCCGAGCGTTTTTCCTAAAAATGTAAAATAATGCGGTTATAAGCTTGGTTCCAAACTTTATGACCACACTGTATATATATATATATATCATCTACTTTAGAATTAGCTATTTAGTGTTAAATGAGGCACCTTATATTACGAAGGTTGATACAGAAGTAAGGTTCCCATCGATTTTACAAATATGTAGATAACATTGTTTATTCTTATAGAAATTTACATCGTTGAACAGAATTATTTAGAGTTATTTTTCTACATAAACGTCTTTTTTTTCTAGGCATTTTTGTAGACGGTACTCCAATTTCTATATCTTGATGTCGCAGAACGCCGCCACCAACCTGTTGAGGTAGCGTTTCACCTCTTTTTTAAGTTCATCGTCGCTTCGGAAGCGTTGGTCACTCAAGTGTTCCTTTAACTTGGAGAATAAGTCATAGTTACTAGGCAGGACTGTAAGGTGGAGGGGGTATGGCAGTCCACCCAAAGCATGTCAGGAGTGAGGTGGAGGGGGCAGGGGTGAGAGGATACAGCTGATCGATTTCATGGAAAGGGGGAAAACAATCAACTCAGACCGTTATTGTGCAACACTAAGAATGCTCAGGCGAGCTATCTAGCACCGCCGAGGAGGACGACTGATAGCGGATTTAAGGAAAAAAATTGTGATTAACAACCCTGAGGGCCGTGGGACTGTTGCCTTTAGTCGCTGTGACCCACATAGGTCAATTGTAACGTCGTTATTCTAGATGTTAGACTAGTTGGAAACTTTTAGTAAGCTTTAAATTAATCTGGGATTTTATGCCTGGATTTCAGTGTATGTTAGAAACGGTTTACTGAAGTGTTAATGTCAAGTATGACTCAGAGCATTCACACAAGGTGTGTTTAGCCGTTTCTAGATCTTTTTGGCATAGACGGCAGATTTGCTTTTCAGCTTTCCCGAGCTTATCTTATTTATTTCAGGGTTCGCAAGATTAGTCGAAAACCCTGCCATTAGTGCAAGGTTCAATCAACACCATCTAATTTAAGGGATCCTGTTAAAAGTGCCTTCCCTGCTTTTGTCTTGGCTTGTTCTGCCAGTGAGAGGTCTTTCTGTTGTCTTCCTATTTGTTAATTGCTAATTTTAGGTGACGCATTGGCAGATCACAACAGCGATTAGATCCAATATAAGGTATTTCTGCTGCTCGTGTCGCAAGCTTAGCTGCCTATTCGTTTGTTTCAATCCGTTGATTGCTTGGAACCCACAGAACAGTAACGTAGTTATTGTATCCCAATTGCCATAATACGTTAT
Source organism: Popillia japonica (assembly GCA_004785975.1). Lineage (NCBI taxonomy): Eukaryota > Metazoa > Arthropoda > Insecta > Coleoptera > Scarabaeidae > Popillia > Popillia japonica. The sequence continues at coordinate 83,523 of SMLS01070783.1, read as the reverse complement.
TCCATTATTCGCTCCTTGGTTTTCACAGTGAATTATAATGCTATGAAACTACCTTGTTAAAATAAGGTAATACATAAAAATTTCTTATTTTGTGTATAGAATTATAAAATTACGTCCACATTCACTCTACAAACGTAAGTGCAGATATCGCAGCCCTATTATAAAATTCTAAATGACCCTATATATGGTTTACCACTGAAAGCTTTTCTAGGTTTATTCCCTGAGAAGCTATTTGGGAAGAAAGAAACTCTGAGATAACTTCGAGGGTACATTACACCTATTAGATATGCTTCTTGGGTACAGCGGAAAATGTCGTTCAGCAACACCATCGGAAGGAACCTACAAACAACAGAAACTTTTATCACAATCGGCGATTTGCTGCTTGGAAACCTTCCCATGTTAGATGTGCTTAAAAAATATTAATGACGTTTAGTCACGTTTATTAAGTTTTATTAACAAGGTTTATGAAAACAGTAACATACACTTGTATACATTTATTCATTCACGGTTTAACAACTTTGTGATTGTCGTAGTGTAATACTCCCAGTTAACTTTCTGCCTTTAAAAAAAACTGCTTTTTTGAGTATATAGTCCTTGGCAACGTAATGAATGCAGCCTTTTTCATCGTCACAGCATTTTAATATCTTCGAATTAGCTGTGCTGCGTATTTGTATCATCTATGCTTTTATTCCCATCAAGTTCTACAAGAGTGGGAATTGGATACATTTTTTAGTTATCCTATAAAGTCTGTATAATTGAATTCTTGTATTTCTGCTTTTTGAGAGTAGTTAAACTTGAATTTTAAATACGCAGTGTGACAAGTTTGGCTAGTTTTCATTATATAGATCAGTCGTTTAGTGTGTTACAAATTTATCTAACGTAGATCACGACAAACTGTGTGCAATAAAAGCGAACATAAGTACATTATACATAAATTTAATACCATCACGCAGCAGAGAACCGTTAATCCTCGACAGTTAATGAAATTACAATCATGAACAGAATTATGCGTACAGTACATGTTAAATATTATAATGGCATTTGTAAGCTTCATAGCATATAAATAAGTTTGTACTAGTTGGGAATTTTCGTCACCAAATGCAATAATCTGTACCGAATAGGTAACGATATAAATTAATTAGATGACTATAGTTGTTTGTTTGACAAGGAAAAGCACTGAGGAACGAAAGAAAATATGTGGATTCTGTAAAGTTATTTACGGCGATGTACGGCAAATTTAGTGTTATATTCTTAAAAACTGTAAACAAACTATAATAAAACTTCTGCTGGTAACAATATAAAAATGTGTTATAGAACGAGAAATACAATTGTTGAGTGTAGGCTCTCACGACCGTAATCCAGTCTTTGGAAAACTTCTGAAGAAGCTGATAGCACAATCAAGGAAACGTCAAGACAGAGAATAGTTACCTACCCGACAAGACCCGAAAAAACATACCTACTAGAGAAATACAATTACCTATTATCACAAACTAAATGCATTAATTTAGTATATGTCATTGTAATTATAAGCTTGGTCTAGCCAATATAATAAAGAATAAACCTATATGCATATGACCATTAATCGTGCAATGGCCACAAACCTAGTAAGTAACTTACTTGTGCACTAGATTTTTACTGTTCAGAAGCAGTATGCAGTCCAGGTTTGAACAGATTTAGTACTTTAATTTTGACACAAGATTGAGAAATAATATTAATAAAAATATCATTTCAAAGATTAGAAGAAAAGCCAGCGTTGCATTCGGTTGCATTCGCAGTTCGGTTATTGTCCCAAATTTAGTACGAAATATACCTACCCGTTACAAATTGGTTTTTATTAATTCAGTCGTCTCTACTATACAATCCATCCAAGTTAGTCCAAATATAGTTTCCATCACAATAGGAACCTGGTTTCTCATTCGGCATGCATATGAATCAGTAAGGAACTCTTAATATGTTTGGTTCAGAATACATTGCAACAGCTTCATCTATGTTACAATGACATACTTATTAACTAAACTAGATTTAGTATTAAAATAATTAAAACGTTTTGACCTTAATGAGTTTTTTGAAGTTCTGCCTACACATGCCTTTCTTCAATTCAGTCATTGATTGATTCATTCGTTTGACCTAGTACATTCGTTTTGCTATTGTAATTTTGATGAATAATTTCGGAAGGTTATTCTTCAAAGATCAAACAGAATTCTTGGTTAGCCCTGATTTTTGTGTTAATCTATAGTGATGCTGTATGGTTATGGATATAATTCTATGATTGCGGTAATTTATGCATTGGCCTTCGACGCGAAGTAGTAGTATGTTACGGGAGGTATCTCGTAAGTGTTGCTTAACGTTGTACTGGATATTTTTTTCTTCGTTTGTCTATACGAAGCTTATGCAGATAATCTTTATTTAATTTCGTAGTTACTGCAGAATCCTATATGAAATACGTATAATTTTTTGGTTGATCTGCATCTTCGTTCTTCGTTCCTTTCTAACTTTGGATAGGGTCTTCTATTTGTGACCGTTCATTCGTAATATGTTGTCTGCATTTCGGAGGCCGGATAGTTTGTGTTCTTTGTTGCTCATTTTCGTTGCTCTCCTTAGCAGCGTTCTTATAAAAGAGGTATTTTCTAGCGGGTGATGATGCACCATGAAGTTACTGATGCGTGATAGTGTTGAACTGCTGAACACTTTTCTATTTATAACAATTCTTCTATAAGAAGGAGGTTGAAGTAAGTCACTTTCTTCAACTCTTCTTGTAGTTATTCGGCCAACAACTGGGTGAAGAACTCTGAGCAGTTTTGAAAAATAGCTCAGGAGTATCTGACAGTGACAAATTAATCAGGCAATGTATCTGCAGACTTTGAGGATCAGAAGGTAGTTACTACTAGAAAACACTAACTAGAACATCTAATAGAACTTGAAAAACATATACATTAGTATAAATTGTGTAAAATGTTCGTACAGATGCATATGTGAATATCTGTGTTCCATGACCGTATCAAGCAGACGGTTTTCTGCAAAATGTGAATAGACCTTTCACGACCATCAATATTACGAATGAGAACAGCTTACTATTTCCCGCTGTATTAGTAAAGCCCAATGACAATGACAGCATAAGCTTCAGCATACTTTCCGGAATGATGTAATAGGTTAATATATAGCGGTACTCTCCATTGGTATCGAGAGTACAGTAAATCAGAAAGAAAACAGCGCATCTGAAATTCAACACTTACACGACGCCTTACAAAAGAATGCTTGCAAAACTTTTAAAAACTCTTAATAGAAAAAAATAGGGATATAAAAATTCTGGAGTAACTTTAAAAGAGAACAAGGTTATCTCATGGCTCATCACAGACCTGCCAAATATAACTAAAGTAAACTACACACTAAAGGCATATAGAACTTGAGTACTGTTATGACGACTGTTACATCGGGCAAGAAGAAGTATCAAGTGAACTGTTAATAGACGAATGTAAAATCTACAATAGCTCGCGAGTAATATTATGAAATGATCACCGAAGATGCTTTACTACAATGTTCGGTCGTAGTGTAGTAAAAGTGGGATAAAGAGGATTATTTGAATCACCAAATTCCTTAAACATTGTAAATGTATGATGAGGTTTTACGTTAGCAGAAAATAAAGATTTACAAACCTTACAATCAGGTAAATTAAGTTAAGTTTTTTTTTGGATAAATCCGCAGACATAGGTGACAGCTTGATAATTAAAATCAATTTCATCATTAATCGGAACATTTAGAGAAGAAGCTTCTAGTTCGTTCTTATCCAATGCATAAGTCCTAGCACCTTTAGATTCAATAGAAGCCATAGATTGCATGCATTCCATAAGATTGCAGATTATTTAAGATATGCGCACTACCCTTCTCACAATTGAACCCGATAGACGGAGAAGACACTAAATTATTTAGAATACAAGTTTTAAAATTGGCAATGAACTGATGACAACTTGGATTTGTATTAAGACCACCACACTGACATGACACCAAATAAATTCTACAAAGGATCTCCACAAGAAAATGACACCTTGAAGAGTATGAATCAAACCCACTTTCACTGGTAGTGATGATTTTACCTGATTGTTCGTTAAACTTTCAAATTGCCAGTGCTCAATTTTCCATACCAGAACTTTAAGTGTTCTGATTTAGAAGTAGCAGAATATCCATCTACAGCAATTAATAAAATAAAACAACAATTGATAATAACAAAGCTTACCCGGAACTTGTGCCTCTTTTATTCATAACCTCACTTTACTCTAGTACATAATTTGCAAACACTACGTCATCATGATTTGCATTTTTATTGATTTTTATTGTATCCGCAATATTGTACACCGTTGCCATGTCACTTCCTCTTATAGTTAATAATAATTATTGATAGAATTTTTAATGATAAGAGCAACAAAGATTTTTGGTGAAAATATCGCTATAAACTGGCTTATATTTCATAAACTGGCTTATATTTCATATCAAAACCTCTTTTGATGTTTGATTATAATTGCTTTAAATATAAAGCCTACAATGACTTGGCAACAATACTATATTTAGTTCTACCAGGAGGTTCGGAGGTAGCGCGCACATCTTGCCCGAAATTTCAAATTTGAAAGAAACACCCGTGCTCCGCACTAGCTACAATGTGTGTCAATTATCAACAACTAATCATGCGAGTAGGCAATACACCATACCTAATACTTTAACAAAACAGATACAGTCCATCGAATTTGTAATATTATTGCAACTGACACGGATGGACCAAGTAGCAAAGAAATGTGAAGTGCAACAAGGAGGACAAGACTGTATCTGCATGTTCAGCAAAATTTCAATAAAAACTGTGTGTCTACTGTGGTGACACTATTGCATCCGAAAGACTTCAGAAGATTGGGCAATAATTGTGGAAACTGGTTTGAGAGTTGCCCCAAACCTTTATTATTCGAAAATTGATACGTAGGTACCGATAGCAATCTATGACAGAAAATAGCAATAATTAAAAGCAATAACGGAATATTTAAGTAGATTGTGGTTACGTTAAGGATTAATTATTTAGAAATACCTCTTAGGCAGGTATGAATTTGTTTCTGGGGCATTTTTATAAATGGATGGTATAGACAAACTAATTATTGTTTTCTTTAACTAAAATTTGACCGATACCAGTATCCTTATGTAATACTAAAATTTAGGATCTTTCTAGCATGTTACTATTTACTAATTGTAAGTAAAATATATCCACAAAGCAAAACTTTATTTAATTATAGAGGTGCTTATGTTCTTGCTGTGTATCGTTATATGGTTTGGTTTACTCTTATCGATCTGTTTGATTACCACTAACAAATTCTCGACAGTAGTAATATAAACATGTATGTGGTATGTGTGTTTACATACATACATACACAATAGGAGGGAAGTGAAATAAATAAATGTAATTCAAACGGTTGCTACGCACATAAACCAGGGAAAGACCTAGAAATGAGCGACAGAGGAGAATAAAATATTTGGAATAACACGTACTGGTTTAACATTTAGCTATATCTAAAAAAACTGGAACGATAATCTAAAATATCTCGCCTATGTAAAATAAGTCGAACTATATGAGGTTTTTATTTTTTATGGGGCATAAAATGCTCTCGTATATATGTAATACGTTGAGTATAACCATAAACCACTAACACATTTTCCCTTGTCGAACGAGCTTGCGGTTTGTTCATCAATGTGTCCACAATACGAAGTTTATATCGTTATCCCCTTTTCCTGCATCTAAAAAGTCAATTGGAAGATTCATTTTTATGAAAGGAAAACATTATTTAGTTTAGGATTAATTATAGTAGAAGCTATTACTAGTGCAGTTTTCAGCACATACATAATTACTACCACCACATAATTATTGCTTGCATTTTACTTATCAATCATGCACTTCCCACAAATAGTAAGCATTGCTTCAAAAACCTAGTAGGTACCACCATTTATTTTAAATCTGTGTCAACTGCATATTGTTGAGCGAACTATACGCTTGGGTACACACACCGCATTTACCACTCCATCCGTGATTAGTTGAAACACGGTCCTGAATTCCTGATAGCACTACGCTAGGGATCTCATTAAACTCCGATAAATTCATGTTGCACCACACAACACATTTTCCATCAATGAAACGCCGACCGCGTTCGCTCCAATATCCCTAACCACACATCGAGAACGCGATTGATATTCTATAACAATCCTGGAGCAGTAAAGTACGTATACGGTGGCGTAATGAAGCACCCTTATCAATTGCTCGGCACGTACATATATTCCGTACTGATGTTTTGATGACGGCGCGTCGCTTTAAAAGTTCTCGCCCAATCTCTTCTCACTCTTCGCAAAATTGGTTGAGGATGAGGGTCTAAAGTGGAGGACATCGCAGTTCGCAGGCGGCCCTCTCGTCACCGCAGATAAAGCGATCGATCCGGATGACAGAGCGCGTCGTTAGCGTGGAACCAACATGTTAATGGGTTAATTAAAAGTGATTGACTGGCCCTTTTTCAGTTGGGTTTTGTCTAGATTATAGTGTCTGTAGTTGGCAACCAATTATTGAACCGTAAAATTTCGTACAGTATGGGATAACCGTCTAGGTTTCCGTTATCCTATGCTTTAGTAAACCGAGTAATAGTTTAAATGAAAGAGAGCGTTTTGCTAAAAACAGAATAGATTGGTCAAAAATTAACTTTCTATTTCCTACTGGAGGTATAATCCAGAAACATGTACATTCACTGTTGAAATCGGTTGCTTTGATACTACTATTACTAGTATCGGTGTAAGTGTATTCAGAATTTAAGGTTCCTATTATCGAATTAAATGTCGCTAGCGTGCATTGTTAGTTCATTACCCGCAGCTAACAGGATAAATAAATTTGCTTCGAACATTGTCAACAACTGTGGTATATATGTACATAGGTACATAGCGGACGCATTCTTACTTTGATATCTGGTAAATATATTGACTTACGATTGTACATACACTTAAATTTGTAAGTACCTTCACAAAAGTAGTCGCAAGGTGTAAACTATGGCAATTTGGCCAACCACTTAAATAATCATTTGACCAGCTATTTGAGAACAGTGGATAGGATTTCACAATCTAAAGATGGATCATCTTCTTCGAACGAATTTACCTATTGCTAAAGGAAGTTTTCATATTTAGCATTACTTAGGTTAATGCTAAAGAAAAAACTGTTTTATAAAATAGTTGCTATTGCCTATTCGCTGCATTTGCTCATAGAATTGATTTTGTCGATCAAAATCTTTATTCAGTTTTCGATATTCATAGTTTGGGAGTCAAGGCTACGTATTGGCAATAGAACTGGCAGTACTTGTGTTGAATGATGACTTTCTCGTACAGCAACCCAATAGTGATGTTAATCGTCTTCTGGTGGTGAGTCTCCACCGGACTGCTGAAGATTCTGCTTCCAATACTTTTCACAGAACTTCTCGAGGAGAGGGGCTAGTTTATACAATTAGAGCAATAATGTTTAAGAGTACCTATCTTATATCCAAATCTTATCATCCGAGAATTTAAATTACGTTTTATTACATTAACTATTTTTCAGAAAATGACAAATATTATTACTAACAAAATATTTTGTATACAACACCAATAGAGAGAGAGTATTCAGTACATTTCATTCACCATACTCTAAATTATATCTATGTTCAAATGTTTGTTTAAATAACACTTATATCATTAAAATTTGTATCATGTAAATTTATTACTGGAATGCCCTTCCAAAAAGACAAGGAAGAACACACAAACGTTGCAAACATTGATTGATTAGTTATTTAGGCTCCTACACTTCTCCTTACAATTAGGAAAGAAAATATAATTAGTATAAAATATTACATTGAAGTATGCCCCACAGCTCTGTCTACAGAATCGTACATGGCTGCTACTACATTTGATTACTCTCTTCTATATTTGAAGCTGCATTCCGACGATAGCTTCATAAATGTAGGCTTTCAAACGATTGCAAATCTAGGAATACCAAAGCAATGACGGCATGTAATTTGGTGGCTAATTGACAAATTTCCTGAAGTCTGGTACAAGCTCCAATTGTTATATACCTATCCATCGTCAAATTGAGTGTACCATTTGCTGCACGATACGGTGCGCCACCTTGGTGGAATCGCACTATTACAATATCCATAGTCTGATGTTTGAGCTTCAGTATCATGCTTTTAGACAGATTATTATTGACGGTTGTCTTTCCTCTTGCCTCGTTTCGGACAAAATAGGATCCAGTGACACGGCTATGTCATAACATTGAACAACAAAGTAAATGTTTCGGTGTGCAACATAATTTCATATAACTTTTGTAAATTATTCTTATCACGAATAATGGTCATTTTATTTATTAACAAAGCTAATCATATAAAACCGCTTTCTTTGAGAAGATAATATTTTGGTCGAAATCTGGTTCAGTTTCCTAGTGTTCAAGGCGCGACATATAAGCGTTTAAATATGACTACGCATGATTTTCAAAGCTGGTACCAGACAAAGTTCCAATAGTTGCGGTTGGCGCTAAATAGACAAATCTACACATACTACAAGTAGATTTCGGTAACTCGAAACACCAAAACTGTTTCAACGATGCGTGGGTCGCTTAAAAAAGTCCAGTATACAGAGTACGTTAGAAACGCTACAACGTTAGTCTCATCTCTAAAGCACGAGAAGAAATTTATTAAATTACCTTTTCACTCTATCACAAAGGGACTAGACCGCGTTTTTCAACAATGTGACTTAAATATGTGTTGTTCAACTAATCACACATTAAAAGATCTTTTAAGCAATCCCAAAGACAAAGTAGAGATGAAACAAAAGTCTGGAATTTACAAAATTGCATGTAGGGATTTTCATCAGCTTTATATTGGACAAACTAGAAGATCAATTTAAACTAGATATAAAGAGCATGTAGCCCATTTCTGGTTTGTAGGACTTATATCTTTCGCAATAGCGCAATATGTTCTTAAGAAGAGTCCCCATATCGAAAAAGATCTCAAAAACTCTCACAAAGCAATTCATTGGCCATGCGAATTTGATGCGTATGTAAACCGGTACATAAGTAAATACGAGAGTTTAATAAATTGGAAACCCGCAATTCTGAAACACGCCGTCTTCTTTAAAATCCGCCGAAACTGACGGCTGCCCTTAAAATGTGCTAGCGATTAGTGTGAGCTTGAGGTATTAATGTACATATTACTGTTTTGTAAATACTTTATAGAAGTGACTGTGTTTCTTTGTCAGAGATGTGATACACTTTCGTCTACCACAAGCAACACCATAGTACATTTTTTAGTATTATTATATTATTCATATAATATGCTAGTAAGTGCTAAGTGTAGGGTTATTGTCAATTGCTTCGACAATTTCTTCCTCGGCATTTATTATTCGCGCACTTCTACCTGGACCTTCCGGACCTCGAGGTTGGAACTTTAATCATACGCTGACAAAATAATACTACGACACATAGCCGATGTAATTGAGACGTGCATTTTCAGCATTCTTAAATGTAAACAGTATCAGATGTTGCCAGTTACCTACACAGACCCTTTATCCAACATACGGCGACCTTGCCCATTTGTTGACAAACATCGGTTGATAAGTTTTGAAGAGCTCATGTGGTGCATTTGTTATTTCGTACTGACCGAACGAAAAACATTTGCCCAAATCTTTACTATTTTTTTTCTCGTTTATACGACAACTTTTGTAAAAAATTCTTTTTCAAAAAATATACTACATATCAAGATTCGACGGTTAAAATTTTTGCGATGTATGTGAGAACACCCTGTATAAGTATGAAACACTTTTTAATTATATAAATAACACGTTTAAGATAGTATGATCTCATACTTACACATACATATGTACGTTTACTAACAGATTATATAAAAATACACGTGTAAACGAACGTTTATGGTGGACTTATAAATATACCTTGCGTGCATTGCTTCTGATAGACGGAGCATATATGATGGAGGAGCCGGTTTAGATAAGTAAAGTTGAAACATGAAACCGGAAATGATAACTAACCATGTCTCATGAGTGGAAAAGAAGGTAGTTAGTATTCAGCTGGATTATGATTTCCCTTTTCCACTTAATTGCATACCATTTTATAAAATATAGTCTAAATGTTAATACTTGCATTCCCATATAGAAATACCGTATGAGCTATTAATACATTTCGAACCATGTCATAAATCTGCTAAATTATTCTAATGTCTATATTATTAAATATTAAGACAGTCAAATGTATGGAAATGTATTCATCTTTAAATCACGCCACCAGCCAAGATATTTTTTTTCATGAGCAGCTAACGATACATACCTATATATGTGTTTGCTCTTGGTTATATGTATACGCACCATGATACATAATGCATATGAAATATCGAACGGTATATTGTATAAGTGTTTATACAGGACGGAACCAATTGAATATTTCGTAATTTATAAATTTGTATGTTTAATAAAACCTATTTTATTAATGTAATCTGTTGCTTGTAACTCTATTTACATGATATTTCTTTACAGTCTAACACTTTTTTCTATGTGTTTGGCTCTTTCGCTTCTATGTTAATAAAACTAAGTACAAGCTACTGAGACTCAGGTCAAGTAAATAATAATACAAAATAAAAATATCTATCCAAATCTGTTGGATCTGCTTATGTACTCTTAGAAATATTTGGTTTACTCCATAGCTTAGTTTATTCAATTTATCACATTTGAAAAGTATATACCAGAATAAACAGTACTGAGCAGGTGGGTAACTGTGGATTTGAGAAATATAGTGTAGGTGATCTATTTAAAGTTGAGTGGTATATTATCAAGAATTATTACTACACGTCAGTTATTTCAGTAGTAATAAATGTTACCCCGAAACAAATCAGGCGCATCAAAGGTATCTGATATTTAATTTTAAAAGTGTATTACCTGGAGAGCACAATACATAAATCCTTAACATAGAGTCTGTAATCCTGATTGGATAAGATATCCAGAAAATCTTTTTCTTTGAAGCAGTATCTACATAAATATGTACACATATTCAGATCATGATTTCCTTATGTAATTGCCAGATACGCTTCTATCAATGTAATACGCTTCAATTACTTTATACATTTCTTCAATTATTCACCGCTTCGTCTCATTGTTTCCATCGTTATCCATGATGAATAGCCAAACGTACGCATTCCTGGAAGCAAGTTCTGATATGTTAGAGCAGCAGAAGTTTTTTTTTTCAAATCTTCGTTGTTAGCGTGTTGTTGGCCGTGCGATTGGGCAGATAGATCCTTCAGACAGTCGTATAGGAGAAAAATGCACATACACAAATCAGGTAATTTTCTGAGCCAGTGAGTGTAGCCAAAACGCCGTCGTTGGTGTTGTGGTTCTATGGCCCACGGCTCAATTCTATTGAAAATAAGATGAAGATAAGATCAAAATAGTGTTCAAGTTGTTCTGCTGGAAAGGTGTTGAGCATACTAGTATATTATTTATAGCATTCTTCATTCTTTCTCTCATCTTCAAAAAAGTTAAAACCAATCATGCCTTGTTCTTAAACAAGACAATTAGGCTTGTTTAGATACCTACTGATATAGAAATCAGCTTCATCCGTTATGGAAAAATTGTCAAAACAACAAGGGTTGTCATTAATTCTTAATCCTTTTTTTCACAGAGCAATTATCTTGCCAAGTTTTAGTTTTCGTGCATTTTACATTTTCTAAGAGCAAAACTTTATATGTCTGAGAATCATTCAGCTGATGGTTGTTCGGTTTAATTTGAATGCTGTGGCGTGTTTCCTTGCCGCCGTCCTCTGCAACTGCGTCAACGTTTTCAACAACATCTAAGAGGATTTTGCAAGCTATCAACGTTGCTCGTAAGATGCCTCAAGAAGCTGGCAATTGGCGGAACATCAGTGGCATGGGTGCTAAACCATGCACTTGCTGACAAGAGAGCTACATAAATGCCTGTAAACTTTCATTAGATCTGAGCTAGCTGCTAGACATCTTTCCTATTATAATGTCTTCATTGAAATGATATACTGTAGGTAATGCCGTCGGTATTCATCTGTATAAGGAAAGAATGAATACTTTAAAGTTGAAATTGCTCACGTAACATTTAACTGAGCACCGAGTACTAAGTATGCAGATGCGCCGCATGGGTCTAGTAATCTATTCTCTGTGTAGAATCTGTGGGAATATAGAAGAAATTCCCGCACAACTGCTTGTCGACTGCCTCCAGCAGCACTTTGAGGCGAGCGGTTAAATTAACCCATACTATGTAAATCAACTGTTGATAAATTCGCCAATTTTTCGGTAGGGTACGACCAGGGTCTACGACCTGAAATTCGTAGGGATACCAGAAACGTTTAATGCATAAAAGTTAGAGCAAACCATAGAGAGTGTCACCATTTTAGGTGCTGCACTCGGATATCATTAATCACCTCTCAATTAGGTACCTTCTAGATATTTGCTTTCGGTACTGTTAATTCTGGTGCAACCCTCTTTTTAAAAACTAAGAAACTACGGAAGTTTTTATTCATACCAAATATATACCGAAATTGCTTTCACTAAATTCTCAATTTTGAGTATATGCCTAAATATAAGTAGGTACAATGAATATTCCTTTTTTCCATTTTAATAGCAATGTATGTGTAGAAGCTATCGAACTGTTTAGCTTTATAAATTAAAATGATGCTACAAACGGTTTGTAAATCTATATTCGAGTATAAAGCTACGAATAAAAAATATATACTTTTCCTAATTATTTATATACAAAAAAGTTTAGTGTATTTGATAGAATTGCATAACGTCAGTACAATTTGGAAATGTGTCAATTACACAGTATTGGTATCTAGCAACTGTGCTACTTTCAGACATTGGTTTAGTAGAAAGCAAATCTCAAATAAATGTCAAGCCTGAAATATTAACAGACAATATTGCGATTCCATCCTAACTATAAGCATGATACATATTCACCGTTCATTTTCATACATCTTATCCACACATCATACTTATAATTCTGGTTATCATATAGAAGTTTTATTTCGCATAAAACGAAGTGAAATGAAATATAAGGGGATAAAGGAGGTACGCTACTACAAAACAATATAGAGAAGTTTTAACAACATCAAGGAGAAAATGAAAATCAGACTCGATCCAGGATAGAATATACAGGATAACAAGATGTTTACTCAATATTCGAATAATTTAAAGCGACTTGTGTTGACTGTAGAAGCGTATAAGGGTGGATGAAGAGAAGAAAGACGGATAATAGCCTAATTTTAAGAATTTGAAACAGTGGGGCCATTGTTTGACCAATACAACATATCAAATACTAAGAAGGTTATACTATTCTTACTAACCATAACACATAGAATATCTACACAAAAAAGGAAACTATACTTATACACCACTTATATAACCAATCTATCTCTACTATTTTTCGATTTACGCTTCAGCTGAATTTATTTTCGATTTCAAAGAACAAAAAAACAAAAGAAGAAACTCGAAACTTTCGGAAGCTTTTTTGAGATTTACGCTTACACTCTATGTAACATCTATGCTATATTTTTTGCGAAAAATCTACACTGATACATATATACATATATAAGATATATTTTGATATGAATCTTTTATCTGGAAAATCAAAAATTAAATAGTTACGAAAATATAAGGATACTGAGAAAGGGATCCTCATATCTATCTGGCTCGCCTCTTGTTCGTCTAAATGTGCTACTAAAATATATACACATCGTATGTAATACATGTCTTCTAAAACAACAAGAAATTAAAGAGAATATAAATATTTATATAATATTATAAATATCTGTAAACTGTCGCTTTTGAGGTGTCTATTATAATAATCAAAACAACAAATATGCTGCTGGTCGATGGTTGTTCCAATTGTCGCTTGTCAGTGTCTAACTGCTATATGGAAACAACATGGCTAGGAATTACATACTGTAACATTGTCGATATTTTATAAAACAAATTTATATTTACACGAAATATAAAAAAATTACCACATACAATGTAAACGTAAAACATTTATTAGTGCTCGTGAGTTTTACTATTAACTAGTGACTATCAAATACCGATATATAATCAAGCGTATATAGTGACAATATTGACGTTAATACATACACTCTATTATCATGACCGTGTACATAGAAAATCTATTTGTTTGCGAAATTATAACAGCATATCGTATCGCCATGATATGTTTCGAAAGGTCCTCATATTATTGTGTACGAGCACCTTACAGTTAATTAGGGAAGACATAATTGTATGAGTACGGCAGCGTCAGCAGGAATGCAGGCGGCGCTTTTAATCCGAGAGAAGCAGCGTCTTCGGCGCAAAAAGTTCCGTAGAGGTCGTTCCGAACTGCCAACTCATGTGGCCACCAAGGATATAGCACCATTCCCGCCCTATCCGCCTGGATCTTGGGTATGTATGTAAATAGTAAGGAAGGAAAAAAGGATTGTGTTGATAAGTATTTGAATGTTGTGTTGGTAGCTTAATGTATTGTGAAATTCTCGTTTGTCCAAGTATTTTGATAGATTCTTATACGCACACATCTTTTGTGTAATAAACAAAACTTTACGAGTGCAAGATCTATTTCAGAATTAATAATTTTTTCTCCATCGGAAAATATGTTATAGCAGTTGTATTTAAAATAATAATATTTGGAATAGGTAATGGTTTATTACACAGAATTACTTATTTAATATGTTTTAAAGAAATTTAGCACAAGAAACGCATTGCGATGAACTGTATACATACATACTTACATACAGATAGATATAAAAGGATTAAAATCTGTGATTGACGCAAACCAATAACATACAATGTAATTGATTATAGCTGTTCGTCAAACGTGTTCAGGCTACCATTAAGTTAAAACCTACATTACTGTCTTCTTGTGGTTTTTCTTACTGGAACACACAATTAGCAGTACATCTACTATCAAGCAGAAATTAGCTAACCATTATTATAATCTAATTCAATACCAATATCAATATATTCTTCCACACTTTTCTAAGAGTTCTAAGTAGCGAGTAAAATCCGAGCTCAATTATTTAACAGAACATTGCGAACATAATTAAAATTCTTTTGAAATTTTTTTGAGAAGCGAGTCTAAAGACATGAGCAAACGAATCCCTAGCTCTCGAGAATCCTTCTGTTCTCCATTTGTTGCTTCTGCATTTTTATAGAATGTTTCTCCGTTTTAACGGTGTACTCTCGTCCTGTACCATTGCCGAGCCGCTATTTTTTTCATTCGCCCTCACGTGCTTATTTAGTTTTTGATTGTTCTAATTTTTCCTTTGTCTTGCTTCATGTCGACGCTTCTCCTTGTATTGTAATTTTGCCGAATCCAATTTATACCGTTTTCTCTATTCTATTGCGCTCTCTGCTTGATTATTTTTTGCATTTCTCTCTCTTTCTTTTGCTGCGATCGAGGTTTATAAACATACGACTATTTCCCATATTGTTTAGTAGTTGTTTCCTCTGAATATCTTCTTATCGGAAGTGTTATTCAGCTTTATCAAATTCGCTCTTCAAACGCTTACCTGGTGAGTTTCTTTCAATGAAATCCGTTATTGCATTTTTTAGGTTAGGTAGCTTGTCCATATCCACTTTAAGGCCAGTGACTACTATTTTCCCATTTATCTTTCTCTAGCCATTGGACCATATATTTTATCTCCTTATTAATAGTTTCATTCTCTTTTGCTGTAGTCTCATATTTGCCCTTCAAAGTTTCAGTTTCCAGATTTAACAGTTGGAATTCTTTTCTAAATTCCTTTCGATCGGATGTCCCTTCTTTAATGACGTTTTTAATATCCGCCACTTTAGTTTTTATACTTTATATTAGTTTCCTTATCTTATCCTATTTCTACTCTTAGTTTGTGTTTGTTGATGATCTCGTTATCTTTCTGGATTTTCTAAATGATTCCATTTCCTGGTCATCGTTTTTACTCCTTTTCCTTCCACTATTTGGCGAGTCGCTACCCATATCCAGGTGCTTCTATTTCGAGCCAATTTCGAAGTCGTTTACACATATTATTTGTCGGAAAATTTTACTGTATTTAGATAAATTTTAAAGATATATTTTCTTAATATCTAATTACTATTGTGTTCTCACCTGCATACATTCAAACCCCAATTTTGAGTGTAAATTGTAGAACGCGTTAATACAGTCAACATGGCCGTCAATGGTTCCAAATTGGAACAGCGTGTTAACCAGTGACATAAACCATCACTGAAAGGGCGTACATGTTACGCAACGAGTTCAAACAGATTTCTCCATCTTGCTGATGGTAACCTAGATCTGTTTCCTAATTTCTAAGTGTAGGTAACAGTCGCTATATGCCTAGCTGTAAATCTATAACCATTTTTTTTTATCGAAGCTTGAACCGCCTTAAATTTTTGTAAGAAATCATTCGTGCTTGCGAGTAAGATTAGATAATTGTAAATTATGGAGCAATTAATGGCATCATGGTTCTGAACCTCGTTGGATACGTTTTTTTTTTAATGGGAAAATACTGGTTGCAACTTTCCAATAAAATGATTATAATGAAATCGAGTAGGCGAAAAAATATACAATTAGTTTTTCTTCGTAGTCAGCAAGTTATAAATGAATGGAAAAGTTTTGTATAAATTTTCAACCCAGAAAAAATCTTGTTGATTGCCATTTGCGATCTGTAATTCAATAACCATTAGAAATACCAAACTATTATTTACTTCTAAATATTATAAAAATCTTTCATAAATCGAAAATATATGAAATACAGTTTATTTTTAGTATACAGCTTGGTAAAAAGAAGGATAAGTTGTGCAGCCAACAATGAAATAAAGGATACAATTTTCTGCTTAAAATAAGCTACGTGAAGCAAGCATTTCCTAATTAAGGCTAGCAATGAAACGATATGTTATATACATATGTAATACTTACTTACTAAGCATCAATAATTTGTCAAGGCATTGATAATTCATTATGAATGACTTTACATTCAACATGGAACATTGCGGACCTTTGACGGACAAAGCATTATGAAGATATTTCCGAATATGAAGATCATACAAGTGAAGTGATAGCTCTGATGGTGAAGTGGGTAATACGTATCTAAGTAGAAATGTGAGCAGTTGTGGTCGCTTTTCTGCTGCCAATGTAATACATCAACCACCAATTACAAGATATGTCAGTAGCCGCAGTGGTGACATCAAGTCGTCATTTAAAGTTACATTTCATAATGCTGTAGAAAATACAATAATTGATATGACAAATCTCGAATGACCAAGGCTTTACGACGAGAATTGAAAAAAAAATAGATAGTACAGTTTTGAAGCTTACGTAGGATTGTTGTTATTTGCTGGGCTTTATCGGTCACATGGAGAATCTACGAACAGCTTGTGGGATAAAGAAACTCGTAGAAATAGATTTAGAGCAACTATGCCATTGCAAACATTTTCCATGATATCCTGATCTTCCAAAATCCATGGTAAATAGAGCAGTATATAAATGATATCGAAGGCTTCCACGGCTCGAGTCTCTATAATGAGGGTTTCCGGGTGTTGACCGTGTCATGGTAGTAAAATATATACAGTACAAAATAAAAATAAAATGCACAAGATATACAATAAACTAGACGTTTCGCCACTAATGTAAGCGGCTTCTTCAGGAGCAAAGAGGTTAACTGGGTGGGTACGAGAAGGTCACGGTAACTCGACGTGTAAACCACGCTAGAGGTGAAAACCATCTGGAGGGTGAGGGGCGTCAGAAGGTCACGGTAACTCGACGTGTCAACCACGCTAGAGACGAAAACCTTCTGACAAGGAAGGACCGATATGCAGGGCTATATATACGACTGTGCAGCGATGCAGATCAGTGAACACTGGTCGTTGAAGCGGAAAGGACCGGTTTCCAAATGCTAGAGAGTTGGTAACCATCGTCGCGATTGAGATTCTGAGGATGTCTTTTAATCTCGATTGCTTCCCTTATCTTTC
Source organism: Popillia japonica (assembly GCA_004785975.1). Lineage (NCBI taxonomy): Eukaryota > Metazoa > Arthropoda > Insecta > Coleoptera > Scarabaeidae > Popillia > Popillia japonica. The sequence goes on along the minus strand of SMLS01070783.1, from coordinate 65,482 downwards.
GCGGAAAATAGTGTTGTGACTTACTTACGACGGAAATGTTCAGCTAAGGCTGAATCCGCTGAAGACCGCGTCTTAACGTATCGTTGACGCTCTTTGATCCTGGTTTGAATTGAGCGTCCAGTTTTGCCAATGTATACTGAACCACAATCGCAGGGAATTTTGTAGATGCCTGTACAGGAGAGAGCATGACGGGCGTCCTTGGCTGAGGGTAGAATTTGCGAGATTTGGTTAAGGGGTTTGAAAGTGGTTTTGATGTTTTTCTTACGAAGAACTCTGCCGATATGATCAGTAACACCGTGAATGTAGGGGAGAACGGTGGTAATTTCATGGCTGTTAGTTTCTGGTGTCTTTTTAGGAATTCGTGGATGACAGTGCCTGTTTATGACCTGTTGAATGTTGCTGGCGCTATATCCATTCTGAAGAAGAGCGGTTTTGACGTGTTTCAACTCTTGGTTGATATTATCGGGTTGGGAAATTGAAAATGCTCGATGAACAAGGGACCTGATCACTGATTGTTTTTGTGCTGGATGATGATGCGATTTGGCGTGAAGATACCGATCCGTATGCGTGGGTTTCCTATACACAGAGTGTCCTAAGTGACCATTTTGCAAACGAGTAACCGCTACATCTAAAAAGGGTAGGGAACCATTTGTTTCAATCTCCATCGTGAATTTGATGTCAGACTATCGTATATATACCCCTGCATATCGGTCTTTCCTTGTCAGAAGGTTTTCGCCTCTAGCGTGGTTGACACGTCGAGTTACCGTGACCTTCTGACGCCCCTCACCTAACAGAAGGTTTTCGCCTCTAGCGTGGTTTACACGTCGAGTTACCGTGACCTTCTGGTACCCACCCAGTTAACCTCTTTGCTCCTGAAGAAGGCGCTTATATTAGTGGCGAAACGTCGAGTTTATTGTATATCTTGTGCATTTTATTTTTATTTTGTACTGTATATATTTTACTACCATGACACGGTCAACACCCGGAAACCCTCATTATAGAGAAGTATATAGTTCTTCTTTTTAGTTTACGATTGAGGCTACCATGGTCAACATATTCCAAAAAAAAACGATGTTGTGATGTCTACCTTACACCACAACAAACAAATTAGTACCAGTGATGACAAAATGCCGCAAATTATACTAGATTATAACGCTTCAAAAGGAGCTGTTGATACTCAGATCAGCTGATAACCACATGCGTCTCTAAGCGTAAAACAAATAGCTGGCCTATGATACTATTTTGTAATATGCTTGATATCTCAGCTTATAATGCATAAACGAGTATAGATCCAAATCGGAACGCAAACAAGTTAACTAAACCGAAAATCTCTAATACAAAACAACATAAGAAGCAGTATACATACATATGTCAAGAACAGAGGAATCGCGCAATATTCTGCAAAAGTTCAAAACATTGAAGGTGCATCTTGTTCCGTTATAAATGTGCTACAAACTACTCTAAAACGGAGCCGTGTAAATTTTGTCCTTTAACTAAAGACAATAAAACAAATATAGTGTGTAATAATTGTCATAAACATCTTATCAAAACTCATTGTACATACTTTTGTCCAAATTGTAAAACATAAAAATAGCTTGTGGTTTTCAAGAATATCATTTTTTAGGTTTACATTAAATAAACAAGTACTAGTAATTCGTGCAACTTGGTTCTTTTTTTGTTTCGAGTCACATTTATCCGAACGATACATGTGTATAGTAGATATGATCAGACCAGCAGGGTTAGAGACCAATTAGCATGATAATATCATAGGTGTGAAGCTGGCACTATGGTACCTTGCAAAGTGATAATAAATTTGAAATTTATTTTCCAAATTTCAATTTCTTCGAGATAGAAAATGGAAAAAAATATTTTTTAATATAAGTTGAGGTTTTAAAAGTAAAAACCCTGTTGTATATTTCAGAATAGTTTTGTTTGACATCTGAGAATATAAATTGGAAACTGTAGCTAATTAAAACCACGGTCATTACACAGGATTGTAATTATTTCGCATGAAAATTATTTACGATACTTATTATCGCATAATCATTGTCAACCTTGTGGGCAATTCTCACTCCATAAAGTTATGTTATGGAAATTGCATTGTCATTGATAATAACACATTACCAATAAAATTCGAGTAGCTCTCAATATGCAATAACTATAATTGTTGTTCAAATGGCATCTACATAATAGTCTAATTAAACTTTAGCAATTTGATTGCTATTCTGCAACTAACTCTAATTGTTATTTCAAATACACCAAACGGGCATAAATATTCTGTTCTAGTCGTTGGCGGGCTGCAATTGTATTTTACCGCAATATTACCGATATTACAACGTAATATTGATTCTCGTATCAATATTTGATGGTATTATGGGCAAGACTTTAATGCTCTCGTAATTAATGTGGTGATCGCCATCTTGATGCAGGAGGTTGGATATTGCAATTCTTTCAATATATCCATGATGGGTATCTTGTCGATGTTCCTTAACTCTGCACTGTATGTGCGATGTACGTTTAAATGGCTTTGGCACCCAATCTCTATTTTGTTTGTTTGTTTTGTTCTTCTTCTGTAATGATTTCTTTAATTTATCAGTAATTGTTTTTGTTATTACTTGATCTACATTCTCATTCGTTCCCCTTTTCGTCTTCAAAGTACGTCTTTGATTGATACTAGTATTGTGCTTATAGACCATACTAAAAATAGCAGAGATCAGCGTTAAAGAACAAATATCATCTGAGGTGCAAGACGCACTGCGAAAGATCTACAAAAGCAAAAGCATGCATCGAAGACAAAAAGAGAGGAAGATTGAGAATGTAAGTCAAATAGAACCAAAAACATATGCCTATCTACCCTACATCGCCGGAACAAGTTACAGATTAAAGAAAACGTTAGAAAAGAGAGTATGTATTACCACATAAATACTGTTAAGAAGGTAGAATGGCTGCTCTCGCCAATCAGCTACACACGAAAGCCATCTAGCAACTAGAATGCAACAGCGGAAAAGGTTACATCGGAAAGTCAAGAAAGAACATCGAGAGCAGAATCAAGAAACTTCTACGAGATACCCAACGTGGATACCCCTACTCAAGGTGGACATAGTCGCATTAACTACGAGAACGTCAAAGTCCAGACCACAACTACACAATGGCATCAGAGATTGATAGACGAAATATGGAAGATATTTCTCCTATCAATCTATGATACCGAGAAGACGGGTATAAATAGAGCAGTAACTGGAAAATAACTTTACGAGATTGCCGGCGTAACGGATGCAGCTCAGCAAACAGTAACAGTTGTGAGCCAGCGAAGCAAGGAAAAATAAGGTATCTAACATGGAACAGAAGACAATATAGTCAATTTTTAGAAACCATTTGAAGAAGTAGCATGCCTAGTGCAAGCTGAAGTCAAAAACATGTCTACGACAATATCCGAAAGACTCCGAAACTCCGAAACACAGTGCCCAAAACATCTGCTCACCCTGGATGAACATGGAGCATACATACATGCTCTTGGAGTTTAACTAGCTTTACCAATTTCGTAAATAAAATATTAGCGACATATTTCTTCAAGAAATTGTATTTATTTTGTACGGAGTAAATATTGTTACTTGATTGGCATACCATTCCATTTCCTCACTCTTAACGATGTAATTGCTTCGATATACAGATACATATCCATTACATGAAATGTCTTAAATGGATATCTCGTAATCAGTATATAATCTGCATTTATTAACTTAATGTGGACAACATAACGATATGCGGTAATGGCCACGTAATGAAATATAGATAATCCGTCAAAATTTTATACTTGGGTTTGAACTAACCACAGTTCATTTATATAAATAAAGTTTAAAAGCTATGATGATGATTAGCTTACTAATATTATTAACTGTAGGCACAAATTTATGTCAAGTGCTACTTTTGAGAATGCAATGTCATTATTAGCGTTAGGATTTGAATATTCTCCGCGAACGAAGAATCACACATCTATATGCGCCGATACAATGAAAGAACGGGCTATGCCAGGTGCATTTGGCGCTTGAGATTAATACAAACTGGAGTACAACAAAAATTCTGTTTGTTATCGCTCAAAACTCCAGCTACCATTCCGATATTTACTTTTTAATTTTGTATGATAAGGGAGGATGGTCAAAGTACGGAATAAACTTTTGATATTGTTGTTCATTTCCAACGTCATTAAATGTTTGAGAGGATATCTTGTGCAGCATATGTAAGTCTGGGTTTTTATGAAATACAATTTTAATTTTATGCTCTAGACGGTCTTCAAATTCTTCGGAAATGAGTTTCAGATTATTTAAAATGTTGTCAAGTTTTGAGAGGTTTTCCTTTAAAGGCAAAGTTTTGGTTTCAAACTATTTACGTTACAGCTTGTAGTAAAGTAGTAAAATATTATGCCATAAAATTTAATTGAGGCTGCGAAGAAGATATAAGTAAAAGATTTCTACATTCAAGTATAGAACTTGCATCTAGTCAGCATAAATACATAATAGCGGCAGTGAATGCCTTACATAAATGTTGAGATAATTGCGACAACTGTTGCAAAACACTTCTTCTCACTCAATAAAACAAAACGTATCTCCAAATTTGTCATCCCATTTAGTAATTAAACGATTTGAGGACGTCGAAGCTCCTTCGTTAGACATTTTTAGTAAGACAATCATAATAAAATAAAAATTAAATTCTTTGAGACTCGAAATAAAAATTACATTCGTTTAAAAATAATTCTTTAGAAATGAAATGCAACATAATAAAAATTTATTAATCGGAATCAGCCGAATATCTTGTCTCTAAATCTCAATCTAAAAAATTTCTTTATACGCTGGACATACTGTGGAACACAAACTCAGACAAGTATATACCTGCACACGTGTATGTATGATATACGTTCGTTATATAGTTCGTTAAAATCAATAGCCATCAGTCACGTACCATTAACGTAAACCTTGGTGTGCCACAGGGTTCTGTCCTGGGCCCCACATTATTCTTGCTTTATATAAATGACTTGCCAAAGGCTCTGAAAAATGTAGAAAATGTCGTACTGTATGCGGATGTCAGCTTAATTATTAAGCCTATAAACACATATACAATTAATGTTGTGGCTTCAACAACCTTGAACACTATTAATAAATGGATGAGTTCAAATAAATTAATAATTAATGAGCAAAAGACCAAATTCGTATACTTTCATAATAAAAGTAAGCCTATTCATATGATTCAAGTAAATAATAATGTCTTCAACTTAGATTCTTCTTCCAAGATTCTAGGTATAATCATAAATGAAAATTTAAAGTGGAGTGAACATATCGATAATCTCTGCAGTACGTTATCAAAAATTTGTTATGCCTTGAGACAATTAAAGAAAAAATGTAACATTAGTTCTCTCTTAACTTTCTATCATTCAAATTTCATTTCTTGTATGCGCTATGGGGTAATTCACTGGGGCTTATCTCCACAATCTGAAAGAGTTTTTCTAATTCAGAAGAGAGCTTTACGAATTATGTATAATCTCGGCTATAGAGATTCTTGCAAACAATATTTTAAAGCTAATGCTTTACTAACCCTTTATGATATTTACATACTTGATTTATTATGCTTCGTATTTAAGAAGAAGTTTGATTTTTCGTGCGGTAATATTAGTCATAAATATAATACGCGGACAGACAATCACTTGCTTCCGGCACAGCATAGAAAAGAAATTTTTCAGAAAGGTACCTACTTTGTGGGATGTAAATTATATAACAGCCTTCCTCCTAAAATAAAAAGCATCGCTAATTTAAACTTGCTCAAAAAAGCTGTCAAAGAGTATTTACTTAATGTGAATTGCTATTGTGTCAATGATTTCTATAATACATAAGCTATTTGTTTCTGTGACGTATTTCTAGCTTATACAAGTCAAGTATGCTACTTTGTCTCTTGTATACTGCGTGTGGAAATAACACATTTATTATTATTATTATTATTATTATTATTATTATTATTATTATTATTATTATTATTATTATTATTATTATTATATTGAAGTGAAGCGCGCCTATATGAGCGGACTCACGGTAAAAAGAATATTTAGGTCCTAACGCTAGTTATTAGATACGAATCCTTCTATCGTATCTATACGCTCGGAGAGATCTGTTATACGAATATTGAAGAATTCACTAATACAACGCGAATACAACTATCTTTCCTTGTTTATTTATCAATATGGCATTATGTAAAAATAATGAGAATGACATATGTATATATATACATCGCATATGCACGTAATCGACCGCAGGTCAATTCCTGATGGGAGATGTGCATAAAACACATAGAGTTGTGCATGTAGTATGCCGTTACCGTCATAATTTATTCAGTAGTATAAGCGAATTAATAAATCAATATGAAACAGTCTACATTTAATATGATTATAAAGTACATTTACTGCACGACAATATCTGCGATCAATCAATGTATGATACCACTTTTATGTTTCAATAACCAAACATTTTCAGAATTCTTAATATTATAGTATTTGAACTTTTGTATAAATTAAGATCTTTTAAACAATTTTTAATAAACTGAACAAAATGGCCGAGTCTTTTAATTGAAATGGGCTAACTTCATGCAGGCAAATGTCTACCCCGAAAATTCAAACTTTAACGAAATAGCCATCGCGGTCAATCACACTAGTAAATTCATTGGCTTCTAATATAACAACTTGGAACGTGCCAGGTATGTATCTGTAGAAACAATCTACTACTACAACATTCACGCTATTCATGCTCAACGTATAATGCAATCACACAAATTTTCGCTATTTCTAATTTAATAATTCACTAATTATTTCAGGTAAAGTTCGGTTACACACATTTGGCGTGTTCAGCTAAAGGCTTTAGAGACAGCTAGTTTTATAATTTGAGGAGCGTTCATGCAAAATCAGACATGTCCACATAATGTATGTACCTAGTTCCGAGAAAAACGACAAAAAAGAGTTTCTTCTAAGAGTATTGCAATTATAATTGTGCAACTTATATGACAAGTAGTATAGCAAAGAATATTTTTAACACTGTTATGGTTATGGAAAAATGTACGTCATTTGATGAAAAAACTAAAAAAAAAATAGTAGATATGTATTGTTTTGCGTGAATACAAGTGTTGCTGGCAATACTTGTGTGTTGTTTTCTTTGCACATATAATTTATATGTATGTACATATGTACCTAATTCTATCTGTCATATATTGTATTTGAGTATACTCTGTATGTGCATTGTGTTGTGCATGCCTTGTCGGCTATTGTATCTGGTCAATAAAGCAGTTCCCAACTAGACGGTCATGTATTCAGATCACCCCACCTAACGCTCCTGAGATGGCCAAAGACACGACATGGCGCAGTCAGTAAATCAAATATAAAATACCTTGCTTTGAGTGTGATTTTGTGAAGTAGTGAAAGAAAAAGATAAACATGAGTGAAAAAGTAAAAATTCCGGAGGAAATGGATTTTTCGTGTAATCATGCAGAAGCATGGAAATTATTTTTACAAAAATTTCAAATATATTTAAAAGCATCTAAAAATGAGAAGGAAACTGAAGAATATAAAGGAGCATTACTTTTAAACACAATTGGTGATAAAGCATTAAAAATATACAATAATTTTAAATGGAACCTGGAAGAAGAAAAAGAAAAATATAGTAAGATTAAACAGAAATTTTCGGATTACTTTGCACCTACATCAAACGAAACTTATGAACGCCATATTTTCCTCCCAAGAGACAAGAAACCCAATGAAACAGTGGATGAGTATGTAATCGAACTTCGTCATTTGAGCAGCACATGTGGATATGGCGAATTAACCGATAGCTTAATACGGGATAAATTGCTACATGGTATGAAGGACAAATCTATAAAAAGTAAATTATTACGAACAAAAGACTTAGACCTACAAAAAGCCATTGAAATTTGTAAAGTAGCGGAAGTCACAAAAAATCAGCTAGATATCATTTGTAAGGAAACACCTGTGCAAGACGAAGAAGACGTGATGGTTGTTCAGAAACAAGAAAAGGATAGAAGATATGCAGATAGAAATAGTCACAGAAAATTCAAGCGAACTGATCAACCAATGGCATCATCATCCAGAGCGCAAGTGCAACGGAAAATTTCAAAAAAGTATGTAGCGGGACACAGCCGAATAGAAAACAACAATCGTCAGTCCATGGAAACGTGTCAAAAATGTGGTTTCAAGCACGCGAGAAATAATTGCAAAGCGTATGGAAAACGTTGTGGAATATGTGGAATGTTTAATCACTTTGCTCGAATGTGTCGGAATAATGGTAAAATGGTATGTAACCTTGAAGCTGAAGAAGATGTGGAAGATTTATTTATAGGAACTCTAAGTGTTAATGCTGTTAGTAGCGGATGGTCAATTAATATTAATGTAGAAGGTAAAATGATAAATTTTAAAGTAGATACAGGCGCCCATGCAAATATTATTCCATTTAATATTTTTAAAATCAACTTTGGTAATCGCAAATTATATAAATCAAATATTTTGTTAACAACATATACAGGGAATCATTTAAAAGTATTGGGATCTGTCTGTATGCCATGTACCTATAACAATAATGATTTTTATATTAATTTTTATGTAGTAGAGGAATGGGTTAATTCATTGGTGATTGTTAATAAGCCTAATGGTGATTTTCGAATTTTCATAGACCCTTTTCATTTAAATAAAGCAATCAAAAGAGAACACTATCAAATTCCGACATTTGAAGATATCACGTGTAAGCTTAAAAATGCAAAATATTTTTCAGTACTGGATGCATCTAATGGCTTCTGGAATATTAAATTAGATAGTTGTAGTTCAAAACTTTGTACATTTAATACTCCATTTGGAAAGTATCGTTTTTTAAGATTACCATACGGATTAACGTGTGCATCCGAAGTATTTCAAAGAAAAATAAAAGAATGTTTAAAAGATATTCACGGTTGTGAAATCTATGTTGATGATATCATTGTGTGGGGTAAAACGGTAGAGGAACATGATAGTAGACTGAAATCAGTTTTGCAAAGGGTACGTGAGGTAAATTTAAAACTTAACAAAGACAAATGTAAGTTTTGCGTAAAAGAAATTAAATATTTGGGACACATTATATCAGATCAGGGCATCAAACCAGATCATGATAAAATAGATGTTATTCGTAATTATCCAGTGCCAACAAAAGAATTACAAAGCTTCTTAGGCATTGTTAATTATTTGCATAAATTTATACCTAATTTAGCACATTTAACTGCTCCGTTGAGAGAATTATTAAAAAAAGATGTAAAATTTTTGTGGGATCATGAACAAATGGATTCATTTACCAAATTAAAAAATATCTTAATTTCAACACCTGTTTTACAGTTTTATAAGCCTGATCAAGCAATTACAATAACAGTTGATGCTTCACAATACGCACTTGGAGCTGCGTTATTGCAAAATTCTGGTCCAGTAGCTTATGCTTCTCGCTCATTGTCAGATATTCAGAAATGTTATGCACAGATTGAGAAAGAGATGTTAGGGATTGTGTTTGCGTGTAAGCGATTTCATCAATATATATATGCGAAAAAAGTTACTATAGAAACCGATCACAAACCATTAGTTCATATCTTTAAAAAACCTTTAATAAAATGTCCTATGCGGATACAACGCATGCTTTTAGATTTGCAATTGTACGACTTAAATGTTATATATAAACCGGGAAAGGAAATGTACATTGCAGATGCTCTTTCTCGTTTACCCAATCAAAATGAGAATAAAAACCCTATATTTTCAACGGAATATGAATGTCAAATTAATTTATTAACGGACAATTTTCCAATAAGCTCTAATAAATTAAAATTGTTTAAGGAAAGAACTTCAAATGATAGAACCCTTCAATCTATAAAACAATATGTGCAAAATGGTTGGCCTAGAACTAGATCAGAATGTAAAGATTATGAAAAATTGTATTGGAATGTACGAGAAGACATTGTCATAATCGATGAGTTACTATATCGTGCAAATGCTCTTATTGTTCCAACTTCATTAAGGAAGGATATGCTATCGTTATTGCACATAAATCATCTTGGGGTAACTAAAACTAAACTTAGAGCTCGTGATGTATTGTATTGGCCTGGAATGTTTACAGATATTGAAAACATGGTATTGTCTTGTAATGTATGTTTAAGATTTTCGAATAATAATGTAAAAGAACCTCTTACTCCACATCCTATACCAAACTTTCCGTGGGAAAAAGTGGGGGTAGATTTATTTCAGTTAAATAACTTAAACTATTTATTAATTATCGATTATTTTTCTAAATATGTTGAAGTCAAAAAACTTAATTCTACAATAGCTAGAGTTGTCGTTGAAACTTTAAAGAATGTATTTTCCACGCATGGCATACCGATAGTTCTATGTTCAGATAATGGTCCTCAATTTTCGTGCTTTGAATTTAAAGATTTTGTTGAACAATGGAATATTAGTCATGTAACGTCAAGCCCATTGTACCCTAGATCAAATGGTATGGTGGAAAGATCAATACAAACTATAAAAAACATTTTAAGGAAGTGTATTTTTTCTAAAACTGATATTAACATAGCTTTACTTGAGTATAGGAACACACCTATTTCTTATAGCATAAAATCACCTGCCGAACTTCTTTTTGGAAGAAAAATTAGAGGCTTCTTACCAATTCAAAATAAATTTTTAAAACCCTTTAATGTTAATTACAGTGAACAACGAAGTTATCTTCAAACTCGTCAAAATATGCAAAAGTCGTATCATGACCAGCATAGTAAAACATTAAAGCCATTTAGTGCAGGAGATAAAGTTTATATTAAAAATAACAAAATATGGACGCCTGGTATAGTTTGTAAACCATATAATGATCATTCTTACTTAGTTAGAGAAAATAATTCAAATACAATTAAAAGACGTAATCGTATCTTTTTAAAACAGTTTAATGAGGATATTTCTTATGACATATATGATACTGCCTCTGATGAAGAAAACAGTATAAATGAACATCAAAATGAAAACACAAATAACAATGTACAAAATGATGATTCTGATGGAGACAGTTATATAACAATTTCAAGTGAATCTTCTTCATCTACATCTAATGACCCAGGGCTTGTTAAACAAGATATAAAAAAATCAAGGTATGGCAGACTTTTAAAACGAACATCTAGGTATGCTGTTCGTAATATTAATAAATAATAGTTATATGGAAAGTATATTGTATGTGTTATGTGGATAGATTATTTAATGCATGTATATTGTGATTTATTGTTACTTGTTAGTTTTAGTTTATTTTTATATTTACGGGGGAGATGTCATATATTGTATTTGAGTATACTCTGTATGTGCATTGTGTTGTGCATGCCTTGTCGACTATTGTATCTGGTCAATAAAGCAGTTTCCAACCAGACGGTCATGTATTCAGATCACCCCACCTAACGCTCCTGAGATGGCCAAACACACGACACTATCTATTATTGTTTTACGAGGAAAAGAGATTAGAAAATTGGTACCCTGAAATATTTTTATTGACTAATTAAAATGAAGAATACAACAGAAAGCAACAAATACGACAACGGCATGGTCGTTTTTCAAATAGTCACAGATAAGTTCAGTTCCTTTACTATGCTCTGCGTTGTATTTTTCTTCTTGCATCTGTGGTGTTTCTGTCCTGTTTTTCTAGATATAATAGGTTTAATTTCCAACTAGGATATGTGATGATTTTGACTGCACTGACCATATTGTGGTTCAGATTACTATGGGATAACACTGACTTTGAATCATTCTGAGCATTGTAGGCGATACAAACGACCAAGAACACTACTGCATCATATCAAATTAAATTTTGGCCAAAAGTGGAGATGTCTCATTTTGTATGAACGCTCCTCAGTTATACTTGTATCTTGATATGAGATATGTTGGTAGCTTTACTTAAACCAATTGAACTATTTGTAATAAATATTATTGAATTAAGAAAGCAAAAATCGATTCAAACATATTAAATTAAGGGTGGCCAGCTAAGAATGCAAAGTGCTGTATCTCGGAAACTATTCGTTCGAAAGACTTCGAAAAAAAAAATATTACTAAAGTGCTCAAAAGGTGACGTAACCGCGATCTTAAACTTTTAAAGTGATTTTTCACTGAAATCCACCCAGTAAGTGTTTGATTTCCTGGTAAACCAATGGCATATTTTTTGCAAGTATATGGTTTTCAAGCACATTCATGAAGAAATGTGTGAGAGCATTCAGATCTAAGATATCACCAGAGGTGGATTGGGCAAGTAAGTATTTCCTTGGTCATCGCGATCGCCAGGACTCATCTATTCTACTATTCCGACATCTGTCTATGTGGTCGGTTGAAAGACAATGATTAGCACATTCTAGCAACAGCCAGATACGACACGAAAATACGAATACAAGAGGCTATTATTATACAGGCTAACCTGTGAAGAGCAGAAATTGAAGCTGGTGTAATGTTCATGCATGAGCGGCTCCAACAATGCATTGAGTGTGATGTAAGACAGTTCGAACATTGAAGTACGCATTAGTTTTATTTTAAAATCTGTCCTTTTCTCTTACTGTGCACGTTTTTTTTATTTTTTTTTAAGCTAAAACTACTTTCATTATTTAAAACATATTAAATTATGAAATGTTATCATAGAATCTTGAAAAAAGACAAATAAACAACAATAAATACCGGTGTACATATCATCGGTAAGATGCGTCTGATGAAACAGTAAATGCTTTTTCCAACGGGATCAAATTTGTTAAAATCCGTTACGAGTAAAGCCTAGCTATAAAAGGCACGAATTTTTGGTAACACTTACTGGGTGGATTTCAGTGAAAAATCACTGAAAGTTTAAGATGGCGGTTACGCCCACTGGCGACCATCTGTGAAATCTGACAATATTTTCCACGGTCTTCTTTTGATCACTTAATAAATATTTTTTTCCGCAAGTCTCTCCGACAAATAGTTTCCGAAATACAGCACTTTGCATTCTTAGCTGGCCGCCCGATACTTTCAAGTAACTTGTTTTGCATTTAATAATCGTAAGATGATCACAAAACTAAGAAACATGATCGAGAATTCACTACCGAATACTAATTCAAATGATACCAACCATAAAAGTTAACTAAAGCCATAATTTTCGTATGTTTACTAAGTTCTAGTTTAAACTTTTTGTGTTTATTGTAATCTATATAATTGGTTTTATTCACCATTTAACGTTTAACTGTGTTATTGATATTCAAACAAAATGCCTCCAATACCTTCTGAATCTGTATGCTGTGCGGAACGTATGTTGCTGCTTAACTTCATAAATTCAATGCCTTGAAGACTAAAGACACGCAGCCTTGGTTTTCCTACAAGACTTGAACAAAGTCATAACTGCTCGTGCAGAAAGAATGCAAGGAGATGGTTCTGTTTTAAAAATTAGTATTGTGATTAATATACAACAGCCACAACTCGTACTGTGTTGTGACAGGGACCGTTCCATAACTATAATTTCTAGCGTTAGACGCTATACATACATGAATAGAATAAATCACTTCAAAGCACTATTTACAATGATAAACTATATTTAGTAGATAATTGTGACTATCAAAATATTTTAATATATATTTTTAATTTTTATTTTACATTGAAATAATGCAGAATATTAGGGTATTTGCTATTATTCGTTTACACAGAAAAAAGTGGTAAGCTTTAATAAAAGTCGCATACCTAAATCGTCTGTGAAATTTAATGATTCTACGTGCTCGTTACGTTTGGCCATTTATTGTTTAACTTCCGCCACCGCAACGCAGGAAACATACAACGTTTTGTGGTTTGAAACTTATCTCGTTTGCCAGCCGGTCCTAATATTCCCTAATAGAGGCGCAAATTCAGATTCTGGAGAATGCAATAAATAATGTTAACATCCGTGTTTCAACATGGCTAACTAATCTATAGGAAAACAACTTCATTGCGTTTACTTCGACAAACACAATGGTGAATACATACATATACATTTTACGTAGTGTGTATTGACAACATCGACGGAATGTAGTGTAGAATACAAAGTCTTGTGTGACTACATATCCCACCAATTTTATTCACAAACTTTCTTCTTAATGGCAATTTAAAATTCAGATTAATGAATCTCTAGAATACAGATTAGTATTAGTTCCCAGAGATTGCTTTAGTTAATAGCAGAAACATAAATGTATGATGTAGTACAATAGACAATCACGTTGAGGTTGAGCTTGCTTACCCCATGGTTTAGTTTTTCTTGAAAATCAGTTGCCAACATTATTGAAAGAGGTTTCTATACATAAAAGAGTAGGTATAATTCTCTAGCATATAATGACAACCCGTCACATTCTAGTTAATACATCATCCAAATTTATCATCATTGAAGAATCATTGAAGCGTTCAAAAACGAAGAATAATTAAAACACAATTATTTGGCACTGAGCTCTAACTACATTGACCTAGTCAAAGAAAATCGACTTGCACTACCTATGTATATCTATATTTCGTCTTTCCATTTTAACTGAATGGTATGTATGTACATATTTATATTGAATCCGACAGGAAAGATTGAATTTTGCTGTTAGAAGAAATTTAAATTGATAATCTCCAAGAGACGACAACTTAGATGCACGTGTTCCTCAAAAATGTTCGTGGCCGTACCTACATTTCGTAACGATGCCGATCTAGAACCTCATCAAAACCTCCTAAATGATTCGTTATAAAGTCATTAATTTTGGACGCCACACTCGAAAAAGCAAGGCACAAATTTGATCAAACGAGCTAATAGAAGAAACGACACAACTTTTCCGACATTAATACATTTTTAACAGTAAATATCAAATAAGTACACTAAAATAGGTATACAAAAATTGAAGACTACCACTTCGACACGGATGTGAGCGTCAAACACTCCCAACCGTTTGATAGATCCCATACAGAGGTACTTTGGTGCCATTGGAACTATGCCATTAGAGCGCCCA
Organism: Popillia japonica; assembly: GCA_004785975.1. Classification (NCBI taxonomy): domain Eukaryota; kingdom Metazoa; phylum Arthropoda; class Insecta; order Coleoptera; family Scarabaeidae; genus Popillia; species Popillia japonica. The sequence continues at coordinate 50,446 of SMLS01070783.1, read as the reverse complement.
TTCAGAACGAATCCGAATGTCAAGCAGAGTATTCGCACCACCGTATACCTCGCCTGTCCAATAGAAAACTAACAAACAATAGAATGACATGTAGGTAGAAGAAATTCGATATGGTAACTTCCACCAGACAGCAAATTAAGTGTAAATGTTGCCACGACAACACAAATCGAACATTTATGATATCAGTACAGCGGTAAAAATGCCGATTAATTACGTAATTAATTATGGCACATATCTACGGAAAATGTTGTAGTTAGAAGAACCACGAGTAACATAACCTCAAAAGACCTTGACTCAAGTATACGTCTATTCGTAACAACGATACAACTCGAACTGAACGAGTTCCGGAGATAATTACAAAAGAAATACGTCATTCTAGGTCATTCGCGACGTCAGCACACATCCGGTGGATGACACATATTAGTTGTTACCGGTAAAACGACGATTAATTGGGTTTAATTAATTAAAGCACAAATATGCAGACTAGTGAACGAATTTCTGCATATTTTAAAAACAAATACGTCATTCAACGTCATTCGTGACGTTAGCACACATTCGGTCGATACCAGGGTTAGGTTATTACCGGTAAAAACCGATTAATTGGCGTTATTTAATTACGGGGCAAATGTGCGGGAAATATGGTAGTTAGAAGAATCGCGAATATTTTAATTTCAATGGATAGCAATTCACCAATATGTGTATCCGCAACGACTCAATTCCGACTAAGCGATGTGCACAGGTACATACGTACTCTAGCGACACTTTCTAATTGTACGATCTAAAGCATCAAGTAGAGCCTACTTACATATGTAGCGTGGATAGTACACAGTTTATTGTATTCACAGGCTCCGTTAAAATGTGTAAAGACAGATGTGCGGTCTTTGCGTTTATATATTTTTTTACTGTTTTTGCTGGATTTACGAATATGCAAAATTGAATGCATCTATTATTTGCCATATTTTCGTAGAAAGAAATTTTATTTGATGTTTCACATATTCCGAATAGAGCAGTAAGTATTGAATTGTTTTAAGAGGTGTCTCCTTTGTTTTGCAGATTAACTAGAACTAGAATTAAAGCAATGGTATGTTAATCATACAATAAAAAACAATATCTTTATTACTTTAATTTATTTTACATGTATTACAACAACAATGAAAGTATAAAAATCTAGGATATTAAACGATATTGTAATAAGGACTATTATTTTTAAATTTTTATCAAGATAGTCACCAATGCTTGTTAATAATGAGTCCATCCGCCATTATTTAAATTACTTGTTCCAAGCTTGACGGTATAGACTCTATTAATGTGTGGCAATATTGCTCGCTCACTTCTTTCCATTCGTGCGCAATTTATTGCCACAGTAGATTTCTGGCTCTTCGTTCTATGATATTTTCTCTCATTCTTTTTTTTATATAACCCCATAGATTTTCAATCGGGTTAAGGTGGGGGTTTCGCGCTGGCTAATTTAATACTTCCACATTATTGTCGGTAATCCATTATTGGACAACATTGGAAGCATCCATGGGGGAGTTATCATGTTGGAATGTAAACCGATTATAAAGAGAGGTTTCTGATGGCAACATAATATTCTCTAAAATATCTCTATTACCACTACTAAATGATGTTATTGGAAGCTTCAGAAAGAGAAAGGAATTTGATGCTGGATATTTTTATAAGCTAAAAATCGACTCCTCCATGAATATCTAAAGGCTTTGTTATTATTAACTATATAATGCTTTGAAAATAATGTTTAAACATTCTTCACTTGGGATGCAAAACTTTTGAATAATACCTCTATGGATAAGGGTATATTTCCTGAAGATTGGACTGTTATAACACCGGTAGCTAAGATTCCAAAAGTAAAAAAGTGTATTGAATTCAGACCTATTAATTCTGTAGCGCCCTATGAAAAAGTTTAGGAATTGTGTGTGAAAGAACAAGTAATGGAATACTGTGATAGAAACAACATACTGGTACCGAATCAGTCACAATTCAGGAGGAAACATTCTTGTGAATCCGTAATAATGGACGTATGTGATAAATGGGTTAAAGAGGTTGATAAAGGAAATGTGGTATTGACTGTATTTTTAGACTTTAAACGTGCGTTTGAGACTATTGACAGAAACTTGCTGCTGTGTAAACTAAATAAAATTGGTTTATCGGGTAACGCCCTGAAGTGGTTTGAAACTCTCAGATGGAACACAAACTGTAAAGTTTAGAAGTGTGGTATCTGAGGGGTTAGCACTCAGTATGGTGTACCACAGGGAACTGTCTTGGTCCCGCTTTTGTTTGTACTATATATTAATGATATGGTGAAATGTGTTGGCAACTGTGAGATCCGTATGTTTGCTGACTACTGATTGATTGATGACACTATGGTTTATGTTGCTATTTGCTAATTTATATAACATTAAGAGAACTCTGTTAGATACGTTAACAAGAATTCTATTAATCCTTATCTTTAAGCTTAGGAAGATCTAGATAATTTTTGATGTAGTAGTAGCGTAAAATAGTTAATTAAATAAATGTTATAGTTTGTATATAATAATAGCTTGGCTAATAAATACATTACTTACTTACTTACTTACTTACTATAAAATGCATAAAAGTCCGCCAAAATCCATGTCGCAGGCCCGCAGAATAGTGTCTTCTATTTTAATTTGTAATTTTGAAATGGTATAGACATTTATCCACAGAGATAAACTTACTCTAAAAGGAAACATAATTAGATTCGAAGCTGTGTAGAAACCGACTGAGACACGCAATTTTATTTATTACATAAATTTAACATGGCACATGAGTACATATAGATTAGATTTATGTATTTTGACACAGAGCATTTATCATAGACAGAGTTCAAAATCAACAGGTTAGATCTTAGCAACTGCCGGTTGCATAGAAACGAAACACTGGTTGCCAGGGTGACGCAATAGGAAAGCTATCGTGATGTTTTTGTAGGACTTCAGCACGCGATTCCATCGTATTTTTCAACTGGCAACGATTAAAAGACAAACGCAAGAGCAAACGAAGAATAAATCTACTCACACAGTCTACTAGAATAAAGTCTTCCGTACTGAGCGAAATATTCATGAAGTCTTTTTTATTTGCTGTTGTTAAATACACTGTGTTTCGTCTCCAAGTAGCAGCCTATTATGTTCTTCTTGTTTTTACTTAGAATTTCCAAATTTACAACCTTTGAAAAATCAAAGTTATTTGTTGCTCTGCTAACATTTACTTCAGAGCATGTAATACAAATAACCCAATATATTGTTTTTCGTGACTTTTCTATTTCGTACATTTGTTCTAAAAATTGCTTCGTTATGAATAATTTTTTGATAGCATGTGTTGGATTATTCAAGACCACTGCAAAAAAAAAAAAACAAGAAATAAGCATGCTTTTGTATTCTACAATACCAATGAGTAGAACTATACAGTTACAGTTTAGATAAACACATGTGCAGTACACATAATGAATGTAGGTATACGAATTTTCGAGAATCTTGGGCTCAACTGTTAGATGTAAGCTCAAAATCTGATATCATTTGGCATCCATTTCTGATGTTGTATTGTCTATACCTCTTACTGGAAGTAATCATAAACAAGCAACGAATGGACGATTTATGTCGCTAGTTGTTTCTAATATTCCAAATATTCAAAAATCAGTCTCTCTACCTGTGTTTATTGAAAGGTGTAGTTAGCTAACAGATAAAGAAGCATTTGTGCAAACGATAGTTTAAGCAAAATGGAAAAAGTATAATTTCTTGGCAAATACTTTGGCTCGTTCAATAATCTAGCAAGTAAAGAATTCCAGAATTCAGTAACAGGAAAAAGTGAAAGTTGTTGAAATTATAGTTGCAGTATTGTTTAACAAATCTAATGAAATCATCGTTGACTTCGCTTAGATCGCTGATGTACAACAAGTACATAGCTCTGGCACCCTGTCATAAACTCTTCCCGTTCAAATGTATTTCAGATCTGAGTGTACTTCATTTTTCTTTACTGTAACATCTTTGTGTTGTAATGAAAGTATCTTATTATTCTGACAAAAGAATCATTTGTTGATAGAATAGGTAAAGTAAAACAAGTTTTTGTGTGTTACCCATTCAATAAAGTACCGAAATTTGAGCTGAGTGAATCTGGATACAAGTATTGTTGCTATAAACAGAGCTGAAAATTTGGGGTTGCTCTACAGCTTTCTACAACCTATTTCGCCAATTAATGAACACTCTCGATTTTTTGAAAATTGTGTATTTAGCCGATCACGCATTCCATCCAGTGATCTGCATATTAATTATGGCACTATGGGATGATCAAACCTGAAAACAGAGATGGTGGCTGTACAAAAAGTTGACATGGAACACTATTGAAGCTGGGATAAACTTAGATGAAGTCTGCCACATCACGCGGCCGATACGGAAGGTCTTAATTTGCAATTGAGCTTTAAGCTATGGTTTCTCTAAAGATAAATACCGGAAAAGATAAGGGTGCCAATCAGATTCCCTAAGGATTGCACGTTTTCCCCAACTATTTTGTAGCATCCCTTAAACACTTCTGAAATGAGTCATTACAGTCTTTAAGACATTCCATGGCGGATTTACAGTCTTTTTTAGTAGTAACCTCACACTATTTGATTCAAGTTAATCTGAACATTAGTATCAATAGAATCACAAATTTTAAAGAAGTCAATTATCAAACATTTGTTAACGATATACTCGCAGTTATCTGCTGGATATAATTTATTACAAGCGGATAAAATCATTTCTTATCCAACAGATATTCTTTATCAGGCAGTAATCTTGAATTGACGAAAACGGATAAAAATCGCATGTACAAGCGCTGTTAATGCTTTTATTAAACTTGATTTCCCGGTTAACTTGCTCTGTTGATACTGGAATTATTGGCGTTTTTATGCTATCGTTTCTTTCGTTCCGATGAATTTTATACTTATCAATATCGGATCTTCTGTTTCTTCTTTCAGATATTTTATAACCTTTTGATGTCTTTCTAAATAGTCTGTTGTAGTTTTCTTCAAAATAATTTTCGTAATTTACGTACACATAATTGCCAAGATGAAGCTTCTTTCCTGTTTAATGATTATCTCATTCGTGTTAAATGTATGGACTCATATTGATTATATCTCGGATATCTCAATTATTTCTGATTCCATCCTTTGGCGTACTACTTTATTCAACTCAAACTTGCAACCTACAAATTGGTGCATATATGGTAACAGGTATGTAGGTACAGTATTACCATCTCTGGACGTACCTTATCTAAGAATAGTTTGAGAGTGGTGGAAACTTCTTACGTTGAACTGATATTTTCTAAAATTTTGAGCGGTATGACAGTTCACTGGATTCAGTTCTTGGAACTATACCACATGTTAATACCGTTAATCACGTGCATGTTTGCATCGCTATAGCTATTTTTTAGTGAAGAGGAAAGAGCTCTCCACCTTCCAGAATCTCATCTTCCTGACAGAAAAGAAAGTTGCTCAGAAAACCTACACGCGAAATACAGGAGACCAAGCAAGTAAGCTACAACAATGGCTAGCATATCTAGTAGAGAACAGATGAAATGTGACACAAACACATTTCAGCCTGTCAAAACACCAGGAGTAGATCGGATTCTTGCAGTTCTATTCCAGAACGGGCACGACGCAATTTACCACACGTAATCCGGATAAGCCGGAGCAGTTTAGAATTTGGATAAATACCAGAAGATTGGGGAAGGACCATACGAAAGCGACCATAAAGCTTAGGGCCAACAGTGAATGGGATAAAGAGACACCTCGAAACTCAATAGCACCAATAGCACAAGGTTACAGCGATGGCTCCAAAACGGTAGGATGTATGGGCCTCGAACCAAATATTCCGGAAGCTTGAAAACGCACCCAAGTATCGTCCAGGCGGAAATACATGCTGTTGAAAGATACGTCCAGTTCCAAATTGACAGAAGCTACAATAAGCAAGAAATTATCATAATTACAATCAAGCAGCTGAACTCTAATATTATTAACTCCACGATGGTTTGGAAGTGTGTAGACAAGTTAAATGAGATAGTAAAAAGGAACAAGGTAACACTACTGTGGCTACGAAGCATACAGGAGCGAAAGGAAACGAAATAACAGACAATTTCGGTAAGAAGGGAGACAGATAACAGTCTAATAATATTTGTTACTGTATAGTTGTGTGATGTACTTTGTAATCACTTTCATCAAACTTTTCAAATACTCTATTGCTTAACCCTGCATGACCTACTGAAATGAACGATATAACATACAGTCGGTCCGATGGACCCGCACGACTTAAGTGAGGATTCTAGTGAATTTTATCAATCTAATATCATATATACCATATAGAACCGTCTATATAACGAATTACTATAATGCTAACACTTTTTATTTAGCTCAAGGCGGATATGCGCGCTGATAACGCTAGTTGTGGAAAATACCTTCAACTCGGCACCGTGGGATATGTATATTAAACGAACTAAGAAGGAAGAGAATATCACCATACCTTTATAATATGGTTGCTAGCTATTTTGAAAATAGGAGCCTTGTCATCTGGGACAAAACTGCTAAGCAAATAAGCTGTGGAGTCCCGCAGGGCTCAGTAATCGGCCCAACGCTATGGAACATACATATATTATGATGATGTTTTTAATATACCGTTGCCAGCAGGAGTGCATTTGATTGGATACGCTGACGATTTAGCGGTAGTGGTTTCCGCCAGAACGCCGGAAGGCTTAGAGAGCGCGGTTGAGAAATCCATAAGTAGCTGTATGGACTGGATAGCGGTAAAGCTGCTAAAACTGGCACCGCACAAAACAGAGGCTTCTAGTAGGGGGACGCAAAACGAAAAGCATTCACATATAGATTCATGATGTGGTATAACATAAACTAAAGAGAGTATAAGGTATCTAGGCATCCACCTAGATAGAAACCTCATTACGGGCGTACATATACGTAAAACAGCGGAAAGGGCAGGAAAGGCGTTGACCACACTATGTCGCCTAATGCCGAATATTGGAGGACCACAAGAGAACAACTGACGAGCGTCACAGTTCAATCTGTTTTGTTGTACGGAGCATCTATTTGGAAGCCTGCCATGGAACAAAATGTTCATAAGAAGGTGTACATCAGTGTACAGCGAAAAATCGCTATTAGAATTATAAGCGCTTATAGAACGGTATCGTCGAAGGCACTAATGATGCTTGCAAGGACCCCACCGATAGATTTGCTTGTAGAGATGAGGGCAAAAATAAAAAGGGGAGAAAATAGACAGGAAGCATACGATAGCATGCTAAGGACATGACAGGATATATGTATAGCAAAGGGAGGAAGAAAAGGCCACGTGGACAAGGAAACTCGTAAAAGAGCTAAGACCATGGATCGACAGGAAGCACGGTCAACTGGATTATGTGACGCAATTGCTAACAGGACACGGTTGCTTTCGCTCGTACCTACGGCGTTTTCAGCTGAGTGAAACTGACAACTGTGTGTACTACGGAAAGTGTAACACAGCTGGGTACACCTTCTTCGAATGCCCCAAATGGAACAAACAACGAACACAAGCAGAATGTTAGCTAGGTGTACTCACACCGGAGAACATCGTAATAGTGATGCTCGAAAGCCAGAATAACTGGGAAACTGTTAGGAAAATGGTGAAGAACATCATTAAAGCCAAAACAATTCAACTTTGAATAAAATGCAATCTAAGGGTTATGTTCTTCATGGGAAATTGTTATAAAAGAAATTAAAGCAACTGTAAATATAGTAGTTTTTCCTCTAATCAATGCTATTTTAACACAATATTAACACTAGACTCTAGTGTTGTTTAGATTCACAATATACTCTAATTTCTTGAAGAAAATAGAACAATTTTTAGCTATTTGCCGTGTATTTTCTGTCATCTCTACGCTGCACTTTCCTTGTTTTTATAAGTTTTAAGCATCTCTACGGTAATACTTCATTCCTGCCCCTATTACAATTATGTTTTCAAGCCATCGGAACTTCAAGTTATATTTCGTGGAATATTATTATTGTAGACATAAAAATTACCAGTTGACAATGTGACCCACTTCCATAATTATCATATTTTCCGTTGGTTCATATTATTAAGCATAACAACGCAAGGTCTTTGTGCTTATGCTAATTAGGCGGCCAGTTTATTAAAACCATAAAATGAGACATTTTCGCATTATTCCTAATTATTAATTATTCATTGGTACGAAAATACTATAGAATTTCTGGAATAATATGAGAAACATAACAAAGTCCCCTTTCATTCATTCTCTATGCTTCCGGAAACACTATTTTCGGATGTCATGTTATAATTTTTCATTTGCTTTAATTTCTCGTATCTCTGAATACTTTCTATAAGTCAATACAGTTGCAGCTGACTATATGTACATACATACATATAACAGTTAGAGCCGAGACGTATTCAGTTGCTTTCAAGAAGAAAGGAAGTTATACGTGAAGAACAGCAAAAGCGATGGGACAAAAGTGAATAGGTTTCCGTGAAGCCAAAGATGCAATTATCGGCATTTAATGGAGACAATGAAATGTAGGTTGTACAAGTGTATGAAAGTTGTATGATGATCTAATATTAAAGCGGCAATTAAGGTTCGCCTAAGGACTGTAACTCAATCGTAACTGCTAACTTTCAAACTCGGCAATCATCAGGAATGGTAATGATTTACAAAAGCGAGCTTGAAATTACGACTGTACAATACAATACAACAATACAAAGGAATCTTACAATAATAATAATTATGGACGAAATAGACATTAAATGAGGTATTCTATTAAGTTAAGCCTTCTATATATACAGCGTTAGTAAAAAGTCCCGGAACGGTCGAATAACTTTGTTATTTGAAAATTATGATTTCTGAAATTTGGTATGGGGGTGTAGTTAATATAAATGCATTTTTTGCAATACAGTTTATATTTTTTTCACTTCCGGTTTAATCGGCAATACGTCCAACTTTTTTTTTTAACGGAACGCCCAGATTTTTTTGACACTTTTGAATGCAAAATAAAAAACTACATTCAGTAAGTATTAAGATGTTTATTTTTATTCACAAGAAAAGAGTTAAAAAATTTAAAAAGTGTCCTAATACAGAAAAATCAAAATACCTGTCTATTCAGGTTGCGATTACAATAATTGTTCAAAATGCTCTCCATTTACAATTTGACAAAAATGTAAACGGTCAGTAAAATTTCTTATTGAATTTTGTATTTGTTCTGGAGTGATGCGATTGGCTTCTTGAACTATTCTCTCTTCCAATTCTTCAAGATTATGGGGACGATTTTTGTACACTTGACATTTCAAGTGACCCCAAAATAAAAAATTAATGGCGAGAGATCTGGCGAATGTGCTGGCCATTTGATTGCTCCTCTACGTCCGATCCAACGTTCCGGAAAAATTTCATTCAAATAATCGCGGACATTATGGGCAAAATGGGGGGGAGCTCCATCTTGTTGAAACCAAAAATGTGCATTAGGGTGATCACCTATGTTTGCATTTGGAAAGAGGGCCGCAAGTGCTGGAACAACCTCATTTCGCAATAAATTTAAGTAGACGTTGCCAGTTAAATTTCCTCTTATAAAAAATGGTCCTATGATGTTGTTTCCAACAAGACCAGCCCAGACATTCACCTTTTGAGGATGCTGTGTATGGACTTCTTCAATCCAATGCGGATTTTCAATTGACCAGTAGCGACAATTATGTCTGTTCACAGTGCCGTTGAGACAAAACGTTGCCTCATCTGGAAAAATGATGTGATCTAAAACATTAGACTGCTGCTCGATCAATTCCGTAATTGTTTCGCAAAAATGTAGTCTACGATCTGGATCATGTTCAGTTAACTCATGGACGGGATACATTTTATAGGCTTTCATTCTTGCTGACTTAAGAATCTTATGAGTAGATTTTTGAGAGATCTCATGAATTTGACCTAATTCTGTTGTGGACACGTGATGATTTTCTTCCACTGTAAGTAACACATTCAAACTAGTTTCTTCATCTGTTGCTGTTAATGGACGTCCCCTTCTAGGTAAATCCTTCACCTGACGAAAGACTTCAAACTTTTGAATTGTTCGGCATACCGTACTTTTACTAATGTGACGATCCGGATAAACAGTATTAAACAAAATACGAACCTCTTCAGAAGAACGTTGACGATCACCGTACCCACGCATCATTAATATCTCAATTCGTTCTGATTCAGTAAGTTTTACTGCCATTTTCAAATGTGTCAATGTCTAAAATAAGTAAATTTATAGCGATGCAAAAGTTAAAACGCTTTTAAAATTGTCAAATGTGACGGCAAAAAGAATGCAAACACTAAACAACAACTTTTTTCAAAGGTACCTTGTTTTTTCTGTATTAGGACACTTTTTTAATTTTTTAACTATTTTCTGGTGAATAAAAATAAACATCTTAATACTTCCTGAACGTAGTTTTTTATTTTGCATTCAAAAGTGTTAAAAAAATCTGGGCGTTCCGTTTAAAAAAAAAGTTGGACATATTGCCGATTAAACCGGAAGTGAAAAAAATATAAACTGTATTGCAAAAAATGCATGTTATTCGACCGTTCCGGGACTTTTTACTAACGCTGTATATATATTGCCATAAACGTTTGCTTATACGTAAACCACGTAATTTTAATTTCAGTTCTTTGGATGTCTTAAATTTGTAGCATTTTTGTAGCCTATTAATACTTGCTACTACTATAAATTACTTGAAATGCTAAGTGCCATTTTCTTCTTAGAACATCCCTGGAAAAAAAACGCCCACTGACAGTATAGCTTCATGCCTTATAAAACTCTTTCAAAATTGTCAAATAAGAGTTAAGGCCAATGAAGTATTTTGTCTTCATAATAAGAAACATACTAATAATAATACAACAATTCTCTCCACAGGTGAGTGTTTTCTTCAGATTAATTTCTAGTTGTATTTTTAATAGACCGTGTCTAGGGCGGTTTTCTCTCTCCAAAATATCACCTATTCCGTTTTTTTAAATACACGCGTTCAATTTCTTCTGGCTTTTAGGGTATATGCGGAACTTTAACCAATTCGTGTTGTCTTTTTTGATTAGTTTTATCGTGCCTAGAGTAGGAACAGTTTAAAAATTTGTATAGGCATGCAATTACCTACTCAACACGAAGCGTATCCACAGCAATATGTACACTCATAGAAAATAGAAGTTGGACACTTTCAATACATTATTATACAATAAGTGTTCTTCTATTACCATAGATTTGAGTGTCAGACATATAACCGTTCGGTTTGAGTATATCAATTTCCTCAGATGAATGTCTAACATTGTTTTATTTAGCCCGATCGATTTCAAGAAACCCAAATACAGAAAATACGAATTATATATGTTCGCTATTGTGTCAAAGTATATTCTTCTTCTTTCAAGAGTTATTCAGTAAAGTTTTACAGCTATTTTAAATGCAGTACTACAGCCTTACACACGTATAGGCATCGACAAACTGAGGTGAGCGATACCTGCTTGTGGCACTTCGTTCCAAGCAACTTGAACTTCATTGAATAAGTTTGTGGAGGATTGTACGGTCTGTTTCCCATGATATCCCACACAAGTTCGACGGGATCTCAAGTGGTGATCGGCCATCATAGGCAATAGCCTCACAAACCATTACCACAACAGTCCTGTGTACATACCTTTCAACAACAAATCCAATATTGCGTCGCTCTCCACGCCGGCGTCGTACTTTTCTACGGCAATCTTGTATACCTGACAGAATCGCGATTCGTCGCTGAAGACATTATGCCATTCTGCTTCCCCATGCTGCCGTTCTCTGCATCAGTTCAAGCTTTGACGACAGTGGTCCGAAGTCAAAGGAAGTACTAATCGGGGACGGTATGAAAATAGTTCAAAGCCTCAAATGCGGCGATATAGTGTACGCATGGTGACAGGTCTACATTCTTGTCCAAAGCATTGGACAGCGATTTTACGAGTTGTAGCAAAACGTCTTGTAGAGCTAGTTGTCTGAAGCGCGTCTGTGGTACGCCTCGGTTGATCAGTTGATCTTCGTATTCCTCTACTTTCTTCTGTCCACACACCCATTACTGTCGTAGCAGTACAATTAACACGACCGCCAATTTCGCAATAAGACAAACCGACATATCGCTAGGCAACAATTCTACTCCTGTCAAAGTCATTAACAAGGTGATAATTTTAACGTCTTAGAACATTAGGCAACACTTCTAATGTGACTGAATATGTGATTACCACCACCTCTTTTCCTGTAGATGTCATCAAATACCACTACACAACAATTATCACTGAAAGTACAGTAAGCACTTCAAATTAATTAACCAAGACCTTACTTCAACATATCTATAATACAAAATAAATAAGGAAGCCATACACCGGGCAATCAGTGTCCTCCTAATACTTAATCCCATTATTTTTTCTACAAACCCCACAAGTAGGTTTAACCAACGTCAGAAATATGTAAATTACTTAGGTCACTTATTATTAGAGCAGTATTATCCACCGTACGAAATTATATTCCGGTTAAATTAAGTTCGCTAGTTTGACCCTTAATCCATTCGGGTCACCCTATCATGATAGGGGAAGTAGAACATTAACATTCAAACGGGATAGTGGTAGCGCAACGAATGTTGTAAGTTATAACTCATCGGATGAAGTTTGCGAGTTTAATTTTCTAGAATAGGTGTTTATCAGAAATTTGGGGCGCAATGTAAAGAAAATAGATACAGATTTCTGTCATCTTGTCGCATTGACGGAAGTGAAACAATACGGCTGGTATGAACATTCTAACTAGATACAGATTGAATTTATTTGCCAATATACTCACATAGATCGACAATAATACTAACACAACCTGTTGTAGAAATCTATATTGGCAATTATTTTATGGGGCGAATGGTTATCAATAGAGCAATAGCAGTTCGAAGTTGACCTAATTGTTGATCACAGAATTTAATGTAGTTCTTAAGGATAAAACAGGGGGCTGTATTTATTTACTCGCAAGATTAGTAAATGGTATTGTAAGTACACCCAATGATTATGAAAACTAGGTAAGCGTGATTAATGTACTAATTACTATTACTACTCTACTAATTTCCCTCCCTGTCGGGTATAATGGCGATGTAATTAATAATTATTACTCGCAAATATTATATCTCCCTGAAACGATAGCCATGCAGAGTAACACGCAATTATATTTGAGTCCAAGAACGATATATGGAGGGTTGTAATACAAATTCAATACAGATTTTACAGCCAGAGATTTCATACTAAGTTTCTTTTAAAGGTCAACATACATACATACATAGACATTGTTTGTGTCAACAGTGGCAATTTATTATCGAGTCTCGTTCCGAGCAGAGTTCTTCCGCTACCGAGAATCGATATAACAGCGGTTCTGGATTTAATGTATTCCAAGTATTACAACTATGAAAATGTAAATTTTTGAAATTTGAAATTATTCGTATCTACGTATGTGTATTAGGATATAAAATATTCTTTCTGGTTGAAAATATGACTTCGCAAATTCAGTTTACCTAATCTTTGCAATTACTGGTAAAAATTATGTTATCCATGAGCTACTACCTGAAATTAAAACGCAATTGGTAATTGCATATTAGTTAGTGGATTTTCTCGTAGAGCTTTGGTAATTATTATTGCAAGTCTTGCATTGAGAGTTCATTGTTGCCTATTGAATTGTGACTTGTTTCTATTATATTTAAATCGGTGCCAATTATTTTAAAAAGTCAATTTATAAAACTAGAAAGTCATAAAAGGCACATCCGCTAGTCACCCGTCAGTTAATACAGGGTCCGGTAAAATAAACTAATGAACTAATTTAAACAGCTTATAAGAAACTATTAACTTTAACAATAAATCGAATTAAAACATATTCTTATTCGAGAAAGATGATTTTTATGATTTAAATGTACTCTTTCGTAAATGACCACGTTTATTTTCAATGCATTCTTCTAATTGTCCAGCAAATTTTTGCATAACATTTTAGACAAAGTGATGTGGGATAGCATTAATTTCGTTTCTAATGTTTATTTTCAATTCTTTTAAAGTTCTGGGTTTATTCTTAAATACTTTCAGGTTTAAGTACCTCCAAAGAAAATAATACGGAGCTTATCTTGCTGTCCATGGAATCGTACCACTTCTGGAAATGAGTCGGTTTGGAAAGAATTCTCTTAAAATGTCTGATACACTCCAAGATATTCCTTGGAAATTTCAATAAGCAAAGAGAAAGGACCATCCTAGAACTAAGTAGGCACAAACTACGTGTAGGCGTCTTTCACAGGGTATTGCCAGCTTGAGAGCCACATGACAAGAATGTGTTTGAAGCACAATAGCGACTGCAAGTTTTGAGGGGTGGAAAACGACAATTCGGAACACCTGTTATACAACTGGACGGCTATTTCCAATCTTGAATGTCACGCATCTGGCGTAGCTACATAATTTTGACCTAAGGTGCATATTGTGAGAGGCTCCCAAATGGAACCATAATTTGTAATCCAATGGATTAAGATATTGTGCAGACGATGACCATTCTTCTGCGTCAATCAGTTCTTTCCAGATAATATAACGCTGCCTCTGCTTTATGAACAGAAACTGAATAATCCTAAAAGATTACTTATTCCAGCAAAGACTCCTTGAAAAACGTACAAATTGTTTATCGAATTTGTAGACAGCTGGCCTCAAGGCTATCTGAAAACAAATTGTTACGATCTGTAACGGAAACGAGCTGAGAAATAATTGGAAAACTTGTCCAAAAAGTTTTGATGGAAATGTTATATTTTGATTTAGTTTCATCTTAGAATATCTTCATGAAATATAATCAATCTAAGAACGCAACGAAGAAGCATAACGGCTTCCAAGTACTAATTATACCTAGAAAACTAAGTTTGTTAAGATGTAGACCCTGCTTATATAATGCTTCCGTATCCTTTTAATAGGCGTCTATTACAGAGCTTAAATATCTCTAGTAGTCTCCAGAGAAGTATATTCGAAGTTTTATGTAAAATCACTGACGGTTTCCGAGAACATAAAAGGTGAGGTATATTTCCATGAAACTATAATCCCCGCGCCCTTAGATAGTACACGCACCACCTTATAATTTTCAATTTCATTAAGTCGAGTAGTTATTTCATATATTAACGGGAAAAATATAAGCCACTTTCCTCTAATAAATGGACATTTTTCGCAATGAAAGCGGATTTAGAATCTAATGTATTAGAGCGAGTACGACGGATGGGATTCGGTCCTGTAGTCCGGCTGGGGTCTTCTCGTCGTCGTGCGTGGGAAGGCCATTAAAATTCATGCGGAGGTGGCTATACGAGATATCCTCTTCTATCCTTTCCCATATAAAGCGGGAATGTTGCATATCCTCGGTCGAACTTCTTGTCTCTTACGGTCTCCAATTTCGCTTCGACGTAAATCAGAGAAAAGTATAATCTACTGCTCTCTGCTAAACAGTGTGTAGTTTGGTATAAAGCGAAAATAATTTTTACATGCATATTCCTAGAAGGTGTGTTTTTTATTTTACACATCATTACAGATTGTAAGTATTGTAATAAAGTGCTAACAATCCGTTTAGATTTTACAGTATCACCAGATAAACAATGTTAGAAAAATTGTTCTTTTATTATTTCTTCAAACGTTTTGAACTATTTTTGGTGGTTTACAACTTAGAGTTTTGCTAAGTTTGTACTATGATAACAAGTTTAACAACGAAAGAGCTAAAAGAAATTGTTTCAAAATTCTCACTACAGCTATTGCAAGAATAGAATTATTCCATTGCATGACATCTTTTACACTAATTGATCGCTTTCATTTGTAACCTAACTAATCTGCATATAAATTATACTAAGCGGTTTTAAGTCAGACCTGTTATTATATGGTTTATCACGATATTCCGTTAGAGCATGAAATGCCACATTTCAACGAACGAATTTGTTAACTCTTTAACCTGAGAATAATGCCAATTCAATGAAACTTCCTAAGTTGTTATATTAATGCAGAACTTACTTTGTATGTATTTAATTTATATATTTTATAATTGTGCTATTAAGAAAACCATACAATTACATTACGTAGTTTAGTGCTTACCAATACGAACACCATTTAAAAAATAGCATACTAACCTGAGCAATTTATAATGTTAATTAAGGTATTTCTTTGATGTAATATCAGAACGATGGTATAAATACATTTTATTCAACGTAACACGCAATTCTTATATTAACAAATTTGCCATGCACATTTGCTGCAGAATATTTGACGACTACCTCTAAAAATTGGAATCACGCCCTTGGTAGGTAAATTTCCTGCTGCATAAAATCGCAATGGAATTTTTATATTATGCATTACAAAATTTATCGATCGCAATTTAAAATTTTCAAAAGAGACCCTGTAACGAACAGAAGGATAAGTAGGTAATAAACTGTAGATATTCATTTATATTTACCTAGCATTTAAATGATTCCTCTTTCTTTCCAACTTTCGTTGCCCACGTTTTCTATTTGGAAAGTTCTTATTGCTTTTCGCTGATCCGAAATGACTGCTAATAGTCATTGCAAATTGCGGTTTGAATTTCATTGACTCCGTCATTAATATTATTGTTGCATACTATACATTTGGGTATCATAAACAAGTGAGCTAGACAGACAATGTCAAGCAATGTACAGTTTGGCGAACATCAGGTATAATCGCCGCTATAACTTTTGTAGAGCTGATATGGTATGCTTCAAGTTAGCAGACTTGGATTGGTAATTCCTGTCTCATTATGAGGATGTTAATGCAGCAGTGGATAAAGTTTATTCTAAGCTATTTGAAATCTGAATCCTGCTGGTCTGTTCACATCTACTATACACTTGTATCGTTCGGGTAAATATGACCCGAAACATAAAACCTGTGTAACAAATTACACAGACTACTAGTCTTCGTTAGTTAATGAAATATTGTTATAAAAAGCTATTTTGATATTTTGCAATTTGGACAAATGTTGGCAGAGTTGGATTGGGAATTTCTGTTTCATTACGAGGATGTTAATGCAGCAGTGGATAAATTTTATTCTAAGCTATTCGAAATCTGAATCCTGCTGGTCTGTTCACATCTACTATACACTTGTATCGTTCCGGGAAATATGACCCGAAACGTAAAAAAGTGTAACAAATTACACAGGTTACTAGTCTTTGTTAGTTAATGAAATATTGTTATAAAAAGCTATTTTGATATTTTGCAATTTGGACAAATGTACAGGGAGTTTTACAAAAATGTTTATGACAATTACACACTGTACCTATTTGATTTATAGTCTTTAGTTGAAGAACAAAATTAATAACGGCTGCGTTTTAGAGTAGTTGCTTGCGGCACATTTATAACGGAATAAGATGCACTTCCGACGTTTCGAATTCTTTGCACAATATATATTTCGCGATTCATGTATTCTTGGCATACGTGTTCTACTTCTTATGTAATTTTGTATGAGGGATTTTCCTTATTCTTCTAAAAATATTCTTCTTTTAGTTAGCTTCTTTGCGTTCCAATTAAGATCCACACTCCCCATAGAACAAATGCATTATAAGCTAAGATATCTACAATATTATAGAATACTATTATAGGTCAGCGATTTTGTTGTACGCTTAGAGGGGTATGTGCTTATCAGCTGATCTAGAGTATCAACAGCGTTTGTAGCGGTATAGTCTAATATAATTTGCTTTTTGTCATCCCTGGTAATAATTTTTTTGTTGTGGTGTAAGGTAGACATCACAAGTACGTTATTGGTTTTTTTTTGGGAATATAGTTGGCCAGGATAGGGCCATTCGTAAAATAAAAGGAAGAAGTATATAGTTCAGGCTTGTTTTTTCTTATAGTACCCAACATCGTCATTTTTCGTTTTAGAAGGAACTGGCTCAGATTGTAAGACGTAAAGAAATTATTGCAAGTTAGATTGTTACCTCTGAGTTCGCTACTAAGGTCCCATACAACCTGCATGCCTTAATTTTTTTTCAGGAGCTGCATCCGCTTCTTTTCCTGTATGTATGTATGTGTAATTTCGACGCATAGATAGAAAGTTTCACTATCACAAAGAGTCCACATTTTAATTCCGTAGTTTGCCGGTTTGCTGGAAATGTACTATTTACTGAAAGGACAGAACCCTCTAAATTCTACTAACTGTCAACAGAGCATTTACTCCAACCCTATACGATTTTGGAAACACATCCACCCATTTCTTCCAGATTTCCCGAATAGGAACAAGCTTAACAGTACACCTTCCTTCTTTCCTAATATTTCATATCATCAAACCGAGTTACACTAGATATCATGGAAAATGTTTGCAGCGACAACGACATAGTTGCCTTAAATATATTTCTACCGGTTTCTTTATCCCACAAGCTTTTCGTAGATTCTTCATGTGACCGATAAACCCCAGCAAGTAACAACAATCCTACGTAAGCTTCAAGTTCTCACCGTAAGCCCTTCGTCAGTGCATGCGTGTAGTAAACGCTTATTATCGTATGCATAAAGATATTTTACTTCAAACAATATATTTTAGTTTAAAATGTAATAAAATAAAGTTCGATTAGGGTAAAGTCACCTGTGCCCAAACAGAAAAACAATTAAACAAAAACACAATTTAGGATACCATTTTCTTTTGGGCCAAAGAGACCCGCACAGTATAGTAGGGTTAAGTAGGTAGTGTCTTCCTCTAGGTATTTCCTTGTATGGTTTAACAATAGTATTAAGCATTTATTAACCCTAGGATGCACGCCTAAATTTTTTTTCGGAAATGCAATGTGTCGCTGAAAGGAGGCTCGTGATGTGCCTCCTAATTCTGAAGAAGTCTTACTTTAAAATGTAGAACCCAACTGAACTGGTCCATTACTTGAAGGAATTTACAAGGATTCGTCGTCTTCTCAAGTTTGAGACTAAGACCGCCTACAAAGCGTATCAAAGGAAAGTTGCATCAATAATTAATGATCTTAAAGCTGTTTTGTCATTCCTTAACAATAAATGAGTTGCATCGAGCATCCCAAGACAGATGTTTTATAGCAGCTTGGAACTAAATGAACTTACTGAAATAGTTAATAAATTTGCATTTCATTTCTCGAAGCATTTAGTTTGAGTACAGATTCCCCTCCAAAATTATTTAGTTACTGTCTATCTTTCGACATCGGTTTTATTACGGAGGATAACGTGATCTCCAGTTAAAAAAAACTTAAAGTTGATATGATATCGGCTGATGATCAGCTATCTAGCATTTTGATTGAATTTTTGAATTGATGATTTTGTTTGCGAATTCTCTTGTTATTTTGTTTAATACAGTTATATATATTCCACCTTTCTTAATGCATGGAGAATATGCAAACTTGTACCAGTATTTCACCAAAGTATTGGATTCGATCAACCACAGAATACTCGTAGCTAAGCTGGATGGTATTGGATTTGGGTCGATGTTGCTGTGTTTGATAGACTCTTAACTTGTAAATAAGGTATTATTTGATGCTCGACTGACACATATTCGCTATTAGGTTTTGTGAAAAGATTATGCCACAATTTCAACAATGTATGTATGTATGTATAATCTGTACCTAGTTACCATACATTGGTGTAGGGTAACAAGTTCAACAATACGTAGTTGAAAATAGAAGAATTAGAAAGTAGAGAAAACTAAATCTGTAATATAAAAAGCAATAACGAAAACGGAATGAAGAAATAGAAAATGAGAACTACACCTAACGAAATCTTAACAGAGTCTAAATAATTTTGACAAACAAATGCAGATAAAGTTGCTCTTGAATACTGACAGACAAATTAGTATATTAATTATCCATAAAGAAATTGTAGGGAAGTTGCAGTTTTATGATGTTACTAAAACAGAAAGTTAATCAGAAAAAAATGAAGCATTTATATAATCTGTAGTCACCCAACCCATCGATTCCAAAAGTTCTCCTTTTCAAAGGGCATGAATTGTATATTATTATGCAATGGAAATATAGCAATTTACAGCTAGTACGTGATGGGATTACATACTGATCGTGGCAATGGTTTCTAGGATATTCTTGCATTCACAGCCTTAGAATAAGTTTTGCAGATTTTGACAGTTGCATTATTTAGTCATGCTGAAACATTTGCGTTAACACTCTCAATGATATTCAAGTTACTATCATTAGTTTCTATACATCGCTTTAAAATTTTATTGTAGTAGTATAGCGGAGAAGACATTCTTTGATACAATAGTACGCATTTATAAAATAGTCTTATCTTTTCCTTTCAAAAACTAAAGCAATTCCTTCAAGGGATATACATAAAAAAAGCCAAGAAAGGTTTTGCTTCGAGAGATTGCTGTAAAGTAAAAGGTTTTACATTTTCATATTTAAAAAAAGAAACATTTGCTCAAAAACTGAAGGATTTACTTCAAGAAAAAGGAATCTAGGTTCACAACAACTTTTTCCGTTCCTTTCAGTGTTTGCTACACACATCGTACTGCTTGTATTTACAAGGGATATAAGGGTTTTGATCTGTTAAAATATATCTGGAAAGGCTTGTATAAGTGATCTTAGGTTGTGTGGTGTCCCAGTGCTGTGTTTGTTATGGCTGATATGATGCATTTACGTACAAGAAAATACTACAAACCTAGATGTACACCACGTGAATCAGATTTCACAATGTTATTTAGATTTGAGGAAAAAAATGTGGTGTTGTTGGCGGATCACTTTCTTGGAGCGGATCTTGAAACTCCTGGAGCAGCCTTGTCACCTGTACAGAAAATGAAAGTATTTCTGCGTTATTGTGCGAACCCTGGATTTCAGAGCAGAATTGCTGAAGAATTGGGATGTACGCTGCCCACAGTCTCCAGAATATTTCATGAAGTGCTTTAGCGGGTTGTGCAACAGGTCGAAGTATGGATTCGGTTCCCAAACACAGAAAATCAAATCATGCCATCAAACCAGTCCAATTTGGAGAGGAATATGTAAATCGAGAATGTTTTAGTAGCATTAATGTCCAGGTTAGATGCGACCACAATTGTGTTATAACTAGTATATAGACGCAAGTTGGCCGGGATCCCTTCATATATGGAAGAATTCGGCAGTGTGTCAAATCATGAAGAGGAGAAGGAATACTATCCTATTAGGGGACAGTGGGTATGGTATAATGTCGTGTCTCATGACTACCCACCCTAACCCCAAAAGGAATATCAGAGAGCTTACAACAGGTTGCTTACATCAAGGCGAGTTGTAATTGAGCATACATTTGGGCAATTGAAACGGCGATTTCCCATCCTGAAGTATGGATACAGAGTGAAATGTACCAGTATTGTACCAGTATGGGACAATAAAATACACCGCTGTCGCAAAACGCACGTGGGTTGAATTGCACACTGCAAGTTTCAACTGGTTTGTCAAACCGCTAATCTCTGTACCTTTTGCTTTATTTGTCCGAAGCATTTCCTTGCAAGGGAAAGGTAGAGATTATGAATACAAATTATAGCAAAACCTTTTAGTTCTACATTTTACTTTAAAATAATTGCTATATTTTTATAAATATGTACTTATGTATTACACACATTTAATACTGACTTTCTAGTGTCAAGCTGGATATGGTGGTTAAATTCGGGACATCGTTTCATTTAACATTTTTTAAATAATCATAAAAACGACAATACAATTTGCGATTACATTTTTTTCGTCTCCATATTTTCCGATTAAAAGGCCGGCTTTTTATTGAAACCGAAACCTGCCGCTTTTTACAATTAGTTTATCGATTGACCTACTTCTGAAAACATATCATTTATTACTCGGAGGATAGATGTTAATATTTTGAAAAATTTCTTTTTGAACACGTCTTCCGCCCTTGAATCGATGGAGTTTTAAAAATCTCATTTTCGCGAGATTTCCAACGAAAGTTCATTTTTGTTAGGTCCGCTTGTCGAGATACATTTTAAAAAGACGTTTACTCTCCATTCAGCTCTCGTTGTGGAACCTAACGTTATATGCCGCAAATGTTACATTATTTGTTGAAAATATGTTTTCCGAGATAAGTGTGAGTAAATTAAAGCGAACGTAAACAATTTACCCTAACTGGAATAAAACGGATAAGCTACAATTATTGAGAATTTAAAAATTTAGTTACCCGTGCAACACAAATTGTTGTTTATTATCACACCATCATTGGCTATTGATTATAGATGGTATAAAGAATTTGAACGAGGTTGCAACGTGATGGTACACAGAAAAGGAGCTGGCTCTTCTTTAACTGCTGGTATTCCCGAAAACATGTTACAATTTGCCAACAAACTTTAGATATATGTTGAATGCTAGAGGCCATCAAGTTATTTCTAAAATTGCAACCGGCGATGAAACGTACATACCGCCTGTTGAGGTTCCCACTTGCCAAGAAAGCCGAGGCTAGATACATGAAGATCAGGAAATCCCTACAATCCCGAAAAAACAACGAGCAATGGAAAAAGTTATGTACGCAGTATTTCTTAGAAGTACCGGTGTGGTGGCTGCAATTAAATTAGAAGATCAGAAGATAGTTATCGCTAAGTGGTATATTAAAAATTGATTGCCTACTGTTTTCAGTAAAGTACCAAGAAAGGAAATCATGTTACATCAACAGAATTATAGAATGTCCTTTTGATTGGGAAGAGGTCTAGTCAGAAGAGCAGATTGATATCGTCGTTAAGTGCTTTTTTGTAGTATCCCTATAGGCAGCTGGTGGAATGCTTTTAAACTATGGAAGGAAAAAATAGTCAAGTGCATTGTTGTAAATGGCAATTACTTTGAACATATTTAAAATAAATCAATCAATATTTCTATTCTCAATAATTGTAGCTTCTCCCTCGTACATAAAATAACGACACGAATTGACACAGTAATTCCGACGTCAGTTTACTGATCGAAAGCCATTTCATTCTTTAATCTACTTTAATGTTTACTTAATGCAATTACGCGAAGAATTATAGGTGCACCGATTATTCACTGTGATTTTAGATAATATTACGTCACTGTTGTTCAAGCTTTATCTACTCTATTATTGTATCAAGCTATATTAGTTAGTACTAGATCTAGGTAATAAAGTTAAGTTTCAAATATGACAGCAGTAGCTAGATTTAAATTAAAATAGTATAAATCGGTTGGGTGTGGCAATTAACTAGGAGTGGTGCTTAGTGAGGTATTTATTAAATGGAAACGTAGTTTTAGTAAAAGATCTTTACTTACTTTGTGGCAATGTAAAATAAAGTTAATTAACACACCATACGCAAGAACCCAATAGCTTTCGAGGTATTCCGAAAGTCAATCCTAGTTGGCTATATATTGCGAGAAATCTGTGATGTTTCTACGTAACGGCTAACAATTTTGATGGGATAACATCATTAAAATTCAGGACTTTTAAGATTAGCAGTACCATCTTTATTGTATTATAGGTACAGAGTTTTTAACATTTAAATTGAATTTAGGCTCATATCCTATATATCATATCTTACATATACAACCGCATATCTTCTTGTGCCAAGTATTTTTCTATGCTACAGCCTGATTTCTAGGATATACATATTGTCTTATACGAAAGTATTCATTCCATTTTTTGATGCCGAAGTAAAACACTGACTCGCCTTTACCCACAAAAACATCACACACTTTGATAAATTGCCAACACATTTCAACAGCAAAGCTGCCATTATCAAGACTATAATAAAACTAAACAAAGTACAAACTAACTTAACAGGAAACCTAAAAGTTACAACTAAAGAACGTGAATCCGATTCTCGTCATTAATTTCGCAATACAGGAATCCTTGTTTAAGTGAAAGGTGAAGAGTTTATGAACCAAAAAGGTCAGACTTGTCATTTGGTGTTGCACACAATGATGAGAATCCGAAGGAATGTAGCGAAGTCTACTGGTTTCCTTTATATCAACAAGCGTCGATTCTAAGTCCTTTTTATTTTGGAAATCGTTAACATTAGGTCATAAAAATTTGGAATATCACCTTTAGTATGATTTTCAATGGAGCTTGTTTATTGCAATAGATAGGAAAGTTAGAACTAAAAGATTTTCTTGTGAGAAAAAAAAATCCGAAAGTTAAATGGTTTGTAAAGAGTAAAGACGATGAACCGTTGAAAGTCATGAATATAGTAGAAAATGATTCTGCGTATACTTTTAATGAACGGAAAGTTAATGTATTGAATAAAGGATTGAAGTTCGGTTTGGAGATTCCTGAGTCAGATGTGGAGCGAATTATTGCTGGAATAGAATCTTGTATCCCTCGGTTACCCCATAAAACAGTTCGTTATAAAAACTTACATACTTACAATTCCAAAAAATTGAAATCCCATAAACTTTCTCAAAAATCCGACTATATTTAAATCATTAAAAGTTTGCGGGAAAAACATTGTTTTTATTTAAAAGTCGACAATAGAAACAAGGTTGTTATTTTGGATGAATAGGACTACTACAACAGGGTTAAGGACCAGTTGAGTCTTTATAAGTCAATTACTAAAAACCCTTTACCGAAAATGATTAGACCGTTAATAATGTGTTTAAAGCATGCGGCAACCTTGTTACTACCGATATTAGGCGCAAACTACATGTTTCCAACCCTCTTATGCCAAAGTTATATTGTTTACCCAAAATTCACAAACCTGGCTACTGGGTGAGGTCAATTGTGTCGGCGATTGATGCACCCACTTTTAATCAATCAAAATGTTTAGGGTTTTTGTGGGTGAAAAAGGGTTACTGTTTTATATTGTATACTTAAGAGAAGTGGAGTTTTTATATCCCCATTATCTGTTTCGATGTTCACTTTATATATTCCTCGTCTGCTGTTTACCAAAATTTAATAAGGCGCTGGCGTTTCAATTCTTACAGAGGGACCTTCATTAATAATTATTGAATTGGTGCCATTGCTCTGTTTATTTTGACCAAATTTATCTGCACTACACCTAACATGAACCAACATCTTACATTTGAAAGAAGTGTGCTGCTGGTGTTGATTTGCACCATATAAATGGAGCTTTCTTTTGCAGAAAGACCTCATTATGTCAGCTTCTTGTGTGTGATTTATCATACAATGTAGGTTTCTCCTAATTTCATAATTGGTCAAGATCTTGTTCACTAGCCGTCATTTGAAGAATATTTTCCAAAATCCTTGCTTTAGCAACAGAACCGAACATGACCTCATAAACACTTCACTAGACAATCTCTGGAAGATGGTCATTTTAAAGAACCTTTCTCAATCTAACGGATCTGCTTATGTAATGTACAGATTACCTCTGTAATATACATACTAATAGCTTTGGCGCATAGCATTTTACTGTTAAAGTACATATATAGTAAAGCCAATAAACATTTAATAGTTACAATAACAATTAAGCAATTATAATTCAATGAAAGAAATTACAGTTTTTGTGGTTCATCTTCTAACTTGGCAGTGCAATCATAAAGATTAATACTTATAGATCTATTTTAGTTGTGGTTTAATATAATTTTAAGGATACAGGAGAAAAGAGAAAGCAACCACTCCCAACCGGTATTATTAAGGAATCGAGTTTATTTTATTTTAAGGAAAGTGTTTCTCATTACGACGCTATACTTCCAAGCTCTACTTACCACTCCCTTGAAGAAGATGTGGAAATATAGAAACAAACGAAAACTTTTTAAATAAAACCCCGAAATCACTCACAGTTCCGTTTACAGTATCTACATACATAAATTTCTAATTTTTACGCATATAGATTACAACACATACTTATACCCGCAATCAGTCAATCAATACGTAACACTAAATAATGCTATTAAGCTGTCGAGCGACTAACAATTGAAATCCTTAAAGAGATCTGAGAGTTCAAGTTATGTAAATGTAACACTACGGACGATGGTATCTGCACATGAAAGCAAAAGAAAAGGGCGACGGATTGTTATCTTCGAACATTTTCATTTAGTACTTTCCTGGTTTTAATTAAGCTTAATTACCGTAGCGTGTTTTGATTTGACAAAAAAACGCAATGGGAAAAAAATTCAATAGCAATTTTCATATTTTCGACATGACGTGTTGTGTTGTGTGCGCTATATTGTCGAGCAAACCTGAAATAAACACGAATAGTTTTATTTGCTGCCAAAAAGAAACAAAATGTGGGCAAAATTTACATAGGTATTCTCTCGTACACTCATGAAGTGTGTTTAGGATTGGGTCGATAGTTTTGCATGAATTTTAAAAATGTTAACGCCATCATCTTACAGCAATTTAAATTAGTTACATGAAAAAAACGACCTATAAGCTGCTGTACTATAAATTTAAAGATAAAGATTGTGATTATACGAAACTTTCTCCGTTATAGTACATGAAAAAAAGATAAGGCAAAATATTAGAAGCGAGATTTGCTACCATCTGTACTGGTGATGACAGATTAGTGAATGACGTTCTCAAATAGAAAAAAATATTTATACTATATAATGGAAATGCAAAGTTTACAAAAAATTCTCAAGTTTACCTTTGACCTTGAATTGTGCAGGTAATATGTAAAAATATGAATATGAGAAAAATTAAAGCAAAGAACTCAAATGACATTTAAATTTAACCTAAACCTAGCTCACCTAATAGTTGAGTAACTTTCTAAGATAAGTATAAGCCATCCTAGCATTAGGGCTGGAGGGCACACCAACACTATAGGAACGATGCTGAACGAGCCTCTGTTACGAATGCTGGCGGATAGTATGGCACCTGAAATTATCTTCATTGAAAAGGTGAAAAGTCTGCTTCACGGACAGGGTTTCTTATTTGTGACACTTCAATTGCAATTAAAAAAATAGTCAAAGGTAAAACTGGAAATGTTGGTATCATTTTAAAGGTAAATAAATACCCTATCGATACATACTATTAGATAGAGGGAATGCCCTCTAGAAAATGGCATAAAATAGAATTGAAAATATTGATATTCAAATAATATTTTTGGACACCCTGTATAATAAACACACAACATTCCACGCTTATAAGATAAAATGATGCTAGTTTAGACTTTTTGCAACATTTCATTAAAAGTAAATGAAAAATGATGCGGGAATTAAAGTTTAACTAAAGTAGCGATTTCGGCAAAAAAAAATATAAAAAATTCAATATCCCGGCAACGTCGCATTTTAAAACAAAATTATTTTAGGTGTGAACGAAGCATCTGAAAGTACACTTAGTTCAATAGAAATAAGTAGGTCATTCAATATAAAAAAAGTGATAATTATGTGGTACGCCTTTTTGGGACATCCTGTATAAGTCAAATTAATTTTAAAGTGTGCTCCTTATATCCTCATAAACATACTGTCAATCAAAATGTCTATTGATTTAACGATATAGCTACAATCCGGAGTCTTAAATTGATACCCTGTATACGTACATATATTATATCGAAGACTTCTATGGTTTGACTCCTTATTATTATTAGTTTAGTTAAAATTGTTAAGATTAGGTATGTAATAAAATGTAGTTTTGAAATAAGACTAGAACGTGTAAGTAAACAACGTACATATCGAAAGTTTGTTGAGGTTTGCAGCTAAAATGGACTAAAGAATATAGAAGAAGATTTTTGCTATTCATCGTACTTATACGAAAATAAAATATTTTTTTCATATTGTCCTTTCGATAATATGCGATGTAGGAAATAGATTTTCCTGCAAATTTCTTCTCTAATGGCAATGCTTATTCCAATGCCAATTACTTCAAGTAATGTCAGAGATATTCTAAAGTGATCCGATCCAAAATAACTATTTTACAATAGCTACCTTAAACTTCTTATTTTGACGGTGCAGAAGTTCTGAGATACGCCGATAGGCTTAACTTTTCCGTTCATTATGATTTTCTCAATTTATGAGCAAATCCTACTAATTTTTCTGCTTATGGCAAATCCAAAATGTATGTAAAATTGTGTAAAATCTTGCATAGTATTGCAAATATACTGTACTTCCGCATATTTATAGCTTCAATCATATTTTACTAGTCTAGCAAAATTACTCAAGAAAGTTCACTAAAATCATCAGTTTCTCTTGAAGCTTGATGCTTAAATTGTTACATTCCTTACATTCATTGAAGTGTCTGGCACTCTAACATTAAGAAGTTTATTTAATATATAATATGTTTTCGCATGAAGTGCGTTCACACTCGCAAAACTTTGATTCAGTAGCCAGTGTAAATCCATCTTATGCATTGAGTATTTTTGTGTAGTGTTCCCAGGGCCGCGCGGCTTGGCAGGAAAGAGAAAGAGGTAGACGAGGCTCTCTCTCAGATGAAGCGAGGCAACACCGCCTGAAGCAAAGCGACGCCCATCACCGATGGATGAAAAGAAACAGAGTAAGAACATAACAGTGCCCATAGTACATTTCTGCTTACCAAACGAAATTCCTCCCAACAAACGCGATTTACTGCATTATTATATTTTATGGTTAGAGATACGTATTATACCTTATATTTTCAGACTGCGATTTTGAAGAATGTATCGAAATATTCGGTTTTTAGTTATTTTTCTTTCAGAATGGTGTGATTAAAATTATAACATTACTACTACCTGACTTTATGTAGATATATGTATCCACAAAAGTAATTGTTGCTTCACGCTTTAAATTAAGAGCACAACTATTGCAAATTGAAATCTGCTCAAGTATAATCCCGTTTCTCGGAAATATAATAAAATCTAATTGCCTGTAAAGTATAGACAGAGGTTCGTAAATTTTTGGGTTATTGTAAGTGCATTTTTTTTTCATAAATATTTAATTTTTCGGTATAAATTTTCTCTGAAGTAAAGGTTATATTTCGTAATAAATTGCTTAACTACCAACTACCACAATCAGCGTATCACTTTATTACGCAGTGCTTCTTAGAAATTAGCCACTTTCATTATTTAAATGAAAGATTAAAATTAATTTGCAGCCGGCTGGTCTGTACAGTGCTAGAAGTTTTAGCTGGTATGCAAATTATGTTATGTAAACATCCTATAGGGGATATCTTCATACCTTCTCCACCAGGCAAGATACTAGTAATGTAAATAAGTGTAATTTGCGTTTACATACATAGTTAAGATTTAGAACATACGTAAGTTATCCTAATTAAGGAGTTGCCACACTTATGCTATAGTTAGTGATAGTAGTTGTTATAACTTATGTAAACAAATATGACGAAAATGGATGCAAATTGCAGGTTTCCACTGTTGTACTTCTGTGTCACTGTCTTTATATTTATTATACCGCAATAAATATAAAATCTCTCTGCGATAGTTTATAAATAGTATATTTTTTAAGCGAATAGGTAGAATGTCGAGTTTTGGAAATGACGGTAGATCACGCCGGAATAGTGATTGAATTGATGTGTCGATTGGTTTTCTCGAAAATTTTGTAGAAATAAGAACGTTTATGGTTTCCATTCGCGATCATAATTTGAACCTAAATAGTTCTCAGAAATTACGGAATGTCAAGCTGCAGTAATTGCAATTCATCTGATTTCTACAATATGTAGCTTTATTTGGTTTTGTCAAATTGTATCATATCGGAATTGTTTTATTGTTTGCATACGATTCATGTGAAAAATACTTCCCTGTGTTCTTCTTTACAACCCAGTAATTTTATTACTCTTAGATCATTGCTTAGATGCAGCGTACTTAATAGTTACATCTTCTGGCATCGTATCATATTTTCCTCATCTAACGTTTGCAATACAGCAATAGACACTGTAGTATTGATAATTCAGTTGTTTCCTGTTTGAATGATTTGATTTCAATAATTTGAATATTTATATAGAGGGAATTTAATCTGAGTTCATAGTTACAAAAAGAAACAAAAGGTAATTAATACATGAAAATGATAGATCAATTTCATGATGTAACTATCCGCCGATTTTCGTAGTATACATATGTGTTGTTTACCTTTAACGTTTATCTAACACTTTTAGCTGGCTTTTTAGCAAAAAACTGCAAACATATTTCAAAAGTCACTGTTTTTGTTGTAACCTTTTCAACTTTAGTTCTGTTTTTTTTTTTAATGGAACCGTATTAGGTTTTGAGACCGTCAGAAAGAGAAACTTATTTTTTCCAATTTTAATTTAATGTAAAACACAATCGCGGGAGTTTCAGCTATTATTGACGTGGGATATCATTCCTGTAAAAGTCGTAGTAGTTAAAAATGACAACAAAGAAGTACACCGCCGAGTATAAAATTAGGGTCACCTCATATTTTGAAGTTATTTCAGATATTCTTTTTGTTTTCGGAAGTTTTTGGATGTAAGATAGTTTACTAACTTTATGCGATTGTTTTGTCGTTCTTGCGTGAGAGAAGAAAACTTTTTGTGGTGTTTTTTTAAGTTTTTGTGAATTAAGAAAAGTTTGATAAAAACAGGGTCTCTCAATTGAATTCCTAAAAACCATTATCAGCATATTTTTGGTTTCTATGGTTTTATCTGTCAATTACAAATTGTTTCATTAGTTGTATCATATTTGTTAGTGCAATACATATAATATAATGAGAATAAATCCTGTTGTTGCGGGAAGAATTGTGGCGGCTACAGAAGATGGTCGCGGTCCTCGCGAAACTGCGAGAAACGTTGGTGTTACTCTCTCGAGTGTGCAAAGAGTATTTTAGCGGTATGAAGAAACGGGTCTGCTCACTCCAAGACCTGGTTCAAGACGAGGCAGGACTACAACAGCTAGAGATGATCGCTTTCTCGTTTTTAGTGCTTTGTGAAACCGAACAGTCACAACAGTTTCCCTGCGAAATCATCTACAAGAAGTGAGAAATGTAAACGTAAGTGAGTGGACCGTTAGGAGGCGACTCCATTCTGCTAGATTATCTTCTCGAACAAGAGCAACTGGATCGTCGCCTTTCCGTGAACATCCAATTGCTAGGTTGGATTTTGCACGAGAACACTTAGCTTGGGCAATAGCGGATTGGACTCGCATATTGTTTTCCGATGAATCGCGATTTTGTCTTAGGGGCTCAGATAGACGTGTCAGAGTGTGGCGACAACAATGCGAGAGATATGGAGTTAGTCTTTATTGAGAATGGGACATTGAATGCGCATAGATACCTGACACAGGTTCTAGAAGACCATGTTATACCGTTCATGGTTATTCTTGGAGACGACGCAACCTTCATGCATGATAATGTACTGCCCCACACTGCTCGGATGGTTACTGAATATCTTGACGAGGCTTAAATCACACGATTTCCTTGGCCTGCTCGCAATCTGGATATGAATCCAATTGAACATGTTTGGGATGAGATGGGGAAACGTTTACGAAGTTATGTGCCGGCTCCCAGAAATTCTTCGCGATGTACTAGTGCGGGAATGGGACAATCTTCCGCAGAATGTAATCCAAAATTTCATCCAAAGTATGCCTCGTCGTTTGGAAGCTGTTATCACTGTCAGATGAGAGAATACTCGCTACTAAAGCCCTTAAAATGTATTTTTTTTCAACAAAAAGCATATTATACTAACATTGTTCATTTTCATTACTTTCAATAAACTTTGAAATAAACCACAAAAAGGTTTTTGGTTACGCAAACACGACAACAATCGCATAAAGTTAGTAAAGTAATGTTACAACCGAAAAAGTTCCGAATACAAAAAGAATTTCTGAAACAACTTCAAAATACGGGGTGACCCTAATTTTATGCTCAGCAGTATATGAGATTTGTTAAGTATTATTCAAGCTAAATAATTTTGAGAATTTGGGGTTTGCCTGTTAGTGCTAGTAAGCGGAATGATTTTAGAGAAATCAAGAAGGTTGATATTTTGAATTGCAACGATGCGATTTCTTTTAGAAAATGATTTACTCATTCTAGCAAATAACTTTGAGTACGGATATTTAATACTTTACGTAAACCTTTCCGGAATTGGAAGCGATTAGTGTTAGCCAAAACTGAATTTTCACAATTGAGCAGTAATATATTTGTTGGTGCGATTTCCGAAAAAGAATTTTTTGCTTACAACGAATTTATTTCTCTTGATAATACTAACGCTTCCGTTTCGTTCCTACGTTTTCCTGGCCTGGAATATTTTCACACATTAGTTGTTCTACATCTTGTCTAGAATTCCCTGGATTGCTGTTAAACATCCTCAACATTAGTAAACTTTAATTTCCATGAGATCACAATCTTGTTTAAAATATATTAGTTTACTAAACTCATAAGTGTCATAACCTAAGTTGTTGTGCCTCAGCTGTCTTGATGTATTACCGGGTTGTAAAATGTAGGTAGCATAAATAGTGTTGAAATTTCATGGCGATCCAAATATTTTTGTCATCATGTTATACATGCACCAAGTCAGAAACATAAACATCTTTTGGCGGTATCAAAATCTCATAAAAAATAGGAGTAATTAAGTTGATAGTGCCCAGCAGTCATATGGAACTTTCAAATTGCCTATAAGGATATCAAAAGTAACTTTGAAACCGTATTACTAATTTTTCTCTGTAGAGCAAAGTAAAGATGGTCATTTGTTGTATGTCCAGTTTCTTTACCAATTGATAACAACTAGAAAATTTAGAAATTTTTTCAAACTTATTTCTACAAAGTGTTTTCAATAATGAGAGATATCCCTTGGATCCATAAAGAAAACAAATCAGTTTGTATAAGTTAAGTAATACAACTCTGATAAAAAATTTTTAGCAATATCTAACATTTCCTATTCTCTGGCAGTTTCAGAAGCGTGGTCTAGAATTAGAATTAGAATTAAGTTTAGGGTGATGTTGCACTGCGACCAAATGATCTATTGTGGCCCCCTACATGAGCTAAACGTTGTTGGTGTTTGTCCCCAGCTATAGCTCCCCATCCAGTCCAAGGACTTTAATAAACTGCAATAGCTGTAATGGTTTCAATGAGGGTATTTCCCCCTCGTCAATGACAACTTTACCAAAATGACTGTCGCGTACCGCTGCAATAGCCACGCAGTTGGATATCAGGTGTTCCGGATTTTCGCTTTCCGCCCCACAAAACCTGCAGTCGCTATTGTATTTCGGACCTATCCTTGTCATGTGTTCCCCAAGGTGGCAGTGCCCTGTGAGAAAACCGACAAGTACACGTAGTTTATTCCTACTGAATTCTAGCAACGTCCTTGTTCTTTGCTTATTAAAGTTTCCAAGGAATACCTTGGAGTGTCTCAGACCAGGAAGATTTTCCCATAGGGTTGCTCTGAGTTTCTGTTCCCTGTCTTTGACTTTTCTTTCATAGGTATCCATCCCTATTCCGCAAAATGGTTTCGGCCCCACCAATGATGTTGTGGCGGCCTTCTTTGCTAATAAATTAGCTTTCTCGTTGCCACTGATTCCAGCGTGTCCTGGTACCAGCATAGTACAAGTACTCTGTTTTCTCTGCCTAGATGGTTCAGTTTCACTAAGCATTCCCAGGCTAATTTTGATCTGATGGTGTTAGAACCCAACGCCATTATGGCTGCTTGACTGTCGGAGAAAATTGCAATGCGTTGCTTCCGATATTCCTATCAAGATTCAATTGAGCGCATCTTCCCATGGCATTGATCTCTGCCTGGAAGACGCTGGGGTAAGTAAGCGTGGTCTTCAATCATAATAAAGTAAAACGAAAATTCAGTAAATTGAAAAAGAAATGGACACAGACGGAATAAAAATTACCCCAATAAAGCTATATAAGTCTATGGAACGACAATAGAAGTTGTGTGACATGGAATAATGAATACATGCATGAATCAACTTAATGACAACCGGTTTAATAGGTTGATACAATCTTTGGAGAACAAAAATCATTTATTGGCGTTACATAAAGTTATTTGTTGTTGGTACTTATTCGATAAGAATTAGATATAAAAATGATTACTCATAAATGATCCGTAAAGGAATGAATATTATTCGTAAATAGAACAATTATGTACATACCTTTGAAAGAATTCCCAAATTACACCTTACATACGAAAGACGTAAAATACTATACTTTTTAGTACAATAGATCAAATTTATTCAGAATTAGTAAATTGTTAGAGAAAATTTGCGTTACATTGGTCATTTTATAAAGAAAGTTAATACAACAAGATAATTGAGCATTATAATACTATATATTCTACTACATTTGGGATCAATACACATGCTACCAGCTAGTTCAATTTGCAAAAAGTTGTTCAGTTAAATGTTTCGACTATATAAAAGTAATATGAACCTAATCTTTTTTATATTTTGCCAGATCCACGACACTACCTATGGCGGAAGCACAGACGACGAAGAGATGTTCAATGTTTATCACCAGAGCGCAGCCGCCAACGCCCTCCTATACGTTGGCCTTGGTACAATAGCGATCGGTAGCGTGATCTTCTTCGTAGGTACCGGCGAAAAAGGCTTCAAAACTCTCGAACTTCGACTGATAGGGCCTACGTTAATAGCATGCGGCCTACTTTGCTGCCTCATCAGAGTACTCTTGTGCGCTTGCCCCTCCAAATGCGTCCGTGGCCGTAAAAAAACCCGTCTCAAAAATTCCTGCCCACATAATAACTCCAGGTATCCGTTATCGAGAAAACGCGACCGCAGAAAAGATTTTGTTCCTGTAGAAAAGGCGTCCCTGATGCACCACAACAATCACAAGAAAGTTTCCATAGCGACGGCGAATAATAACAATGCAATACCTAGCACGAGTACGATGAATTTCCAAGAGCCAGCTATTTACGTAGAAGAGGAGACTCAACAACAGCATCACCATCAACATCAGGGATCGCCTCTGAAACCGCCAATTCCTCTGATAAGCGTTCCTGATTTCGTAGACTTTAATTCGGACGCGGCGAAACGGATATCCAGAGAGAACTCGATTATAGAACTTCAAAATTTAGAGATCGCCTACGATCTGCAAAGCATCTCCAGTTGTGACAGCGATACGGTCATCGAAGTGGAGACTGCGAAGGTGACGCCACAAACGCGTATCGTGAAATCGCGCGAATCCCGCGGCGTCGGTATCGGTCGGACCACCTCGTCCAGTGAATATGTAGAAACATGTTTGAGTGTTGTTATTGAGAAACGGGACTTAGATGATGACATTAGCGTTGCGAGTGATATGGAAAGGGTGACCAAGAATAATCGCAATAATGGTGACGGTGATGTTGTTATTAAGGTGAACGAAATTAGTGATTATATGACGATAAAGACTAGTAAGGACAACGGTGGAAACGATAGCGAAAAACAAAGAAATAATAGTGAAATCGTACTGAGTCCTCTTCAGTTGGGACAATAATTATTTAATTGATAACAAAATTCCTTGTTTTAGGGTTGATAGTCCAGTGATATTTAGGGTAATTTCTGAATTTCGTTATTTGCAAATATATTTGAACTCGCTTGTTCCGCCGGTTTAGCATGAGAGTTTAGGTCAATGCATGTTACTAACTTACAGGGATACATTCATAACTAAGGAAAGTACATGGTATAAGTCATATAAATATATTTTAAAACGATTAAAATTGTCGATGTGCAAGTACCACAGCTCATCTAGGACTTGCAAGTAATGCAATCTCCTTGAGACTACGATAAGTTTGTTTAAATGTTCCTACGATTCTGCGTGGCACTTTTTTACACCTACTTTAAAAAGTACTCAATTATCATTCACATACAATTAAAAATAATGTTTATAAAACTTATATTAATTATCGTCAGACAGCATCTAGTGTAACACCAGCTGTAACTTAAGTAACAAAAGCAAAAACACCACTTTATTAGTGAAGAAACATGTTTCCTTACTGTCTTCCACCCTTGCAAGTTTAACTTGTTTTATGGAATTGAATTTACATTAAGCACTAAACACTGTACTTAGGATAAGTTAGATATAGATGAAAACGTTATAGAGTTGTTTCATAGAAACCTGTTTAGAAGCTGCCAAGAAATGGTTTTTTAGCTAACTTTTACTCAATTGAGCCATGTTGTTTAAATTCGCAACTATTCGTCAAATAGTTTTAAACAGCAAAATCTACTTCAATATCTAAATTGGGCCACCACTTATTTAAAGATAAATGTAAACAAGTAGTGCTTTGCTCTAACAAAATGTTGAATAATGTGTCACTGAACATTAACTATTGCCACCACGCTGCATATTCTTTTAGAAATGCATTAGCCAATGTTATTACAAATGAATGCAAATAACACACAAAGACTTCAACAATAAACAGTTCCTGGCCACGTTCTCTGTAATAAACATTTTAAGTATGTAAGATACATTTTAGAAGACAAAGTAAATACTAAATAAAAATATCGCAAAGGAATATTATAGGTTTATTATTGTATATACAGCAATACTCATATTTTGATCTTACTACCAATTACAACTTTCATCATGATCTTTAATTGTTCATTAAATAGTCCAATCCATTTTACTTCCAGGATTGAGAAAACACTTTAATTATGTTAAAACTTTACAAATCCATCTATATCCATCTATAAAGCAATTGCACAGACCTACCAACGTAGATGAGATCACAGACCATTTTTGCAGTACGGTAATAAAGCTTCCGAAACTTTCAAACATTTAGGTGCCTATGTCAACAGGTTTTGCATATCATTAGCATTCATGTTGACACCTGTATCATGAAAAATTCTAAAGAACACATGTTGATAAACGTATTTTACCATTACTTTCCCATTGAATGGGGATAGCGAGCTTTTTCCGGTCTAAGTTGATTTTTATACTAAGGTATTCTCGTGCCTAAATTTGGAAGTGAATATGAATTTTATTCACACTCTCTCGGCCACTCAGCTACCTACAGTTCAATACCACTGATTACACAAATAGCGATAATCAACCATAACCTCTTTTTTTATAGAGGGGAAAATCTTCGAAAAGACCCCTGCTCAGTTATCATTCGCAGGTTGTGTCGGATTTTTACCGACTAAAAACCCCCCTTTGTGCTCTTGCACTCTACACCGGAATCCGCTGACGCATTTCTTCAGTGCAGGGTGTGTCTAACGTTACGGTCTTCTTCTGTCCTCCTCTTCCTTTGTTTTTACTATATTTCCAAGGTAGTCAAGTAGCGTGCGGCTATGCAATTTTGAAATCAGGTCGTTTCGTACATTTTCGATATCAAGTATCCTTCTCGACTCTTCGTCGTATTTTCCTATTACATGCCCATCTGTGACATTCGAATAGTGTATGGTGAGCGTCATCCACCATTCCACAGTAGGGGCATTCATCCGAGTCCACCGTCCCTCGCTCATACAGGTATCGCCTGAGGCATCCATGGCCTGACAGCGTCTGTGTGGTAAAGTAATTGGCTTCGTTTTCAGGCCTTTCCAACCAGTTTTTAATGTCTGGAATCAGTTGGTATGTTCAGCGGCCATAGGTCCCTTTAACCCATGCCAACTGAAATTTTCTAATCAGTTCTTGTCTGGCCTCTTTTTTAGATGTCCCCGTATAGCGAGCGTATCTTTCCAACGCGGCGAGTTCAAACGGAGCGAGCTCTGCGATTACTGCTACCGCCACAGTGGAGATTGTTCTATAGGCGCAGCAGACTCTTAGGCATACTATTCTGTGGAGTGATGTCAGTTTTGCGCGTAGTCTTCATGGTCGCCTCCCACCATATCGGTGCCACGTAAAGGATCTGCGAATGAAAAACACCAGCCAAGATTCTTCTTTTTGAAGTTCGAGGGCCTCCCACGTTAGGCATTAGACACGAGAGTGCGGAGATAGTCCTTTCTGCTTTAGCAATGCTTTCTCGAATGTGTTGCGAAGGACAATTTGGAGTTAAGCCAAACTCCCAGATATTTTATCGCCGGTTTTGGGATTAACGTGTGCCTCTGTAACTTAAACTGGATCCTCCTAATTTTACGTTTGGTGTTCACAAGGACGGCTTCTGACTTCTCCGATACTAGCTAAAGGTCTCTGGATTTCAACCAATTGGTGATTCTGAACAGGGCTAAATCTACCAAGCTCATCAAGGTCTGTTCATTAATGGCTGTCATTATCAGAGCAAAATCGTCCGCGAAACCAACTATTTGGACGCCTGTGGCATTTGCATTTTGAGTAGGCCGTCGTACATGACATTCCATAATGTCGGTCCTAACACTGATCCCTGGGGCACTCCGCTGTTTATTTTGCAGCTAACGACGACTCCTTCCGCTTCAGCTATTATTTCTCTTTCCGAGAGGTATGACACAATGATGCTTTGGAGACCTTGTGTTTCTCCTCTCTCCTGTAGGGCGTCCAAAATGCGCTGCCAAGATGAGCTGTTGAAAGCGCAGAGTGTACGGTTCTGGTGGCCTGTAACGTCAGCCGGAGCTTTTGCTTGCGCTATGACTTGTAGGATAGCGTGTGTAGTTTGTCTACATTCGCGAAATCCATACTGGTTATCTGCTAAGCCACGAGCTCTTGCCTTGGCATTGCCCTTTTCTCCTTATTTTGTACTTTAGATTTGCACACCTATTTAACTGGCGTTGAATCATTTATTCCTTGTAAATGTCCTCGCCTGCGTAAGTTTTGTTATTTGCTGTTAGTTATTTTTAAAACGTTTCTTACATTTGTGTTTCGAACTTTATTTCTCTTTCCCTCGTCTATGATGTTTCAAGTAAACTACCTGTATTTTCCTTTCCTGCTTTCTGTGCATTACCCATAATTCACATCCAAAAGTGAGAATTGTTCGCTATATGGTTTTAAACGCGTTTGTTTTTGTTTTATCGAATCTATTTTTTATGATTTTTCTACGACTTTGTTCCATACTTCCAAATTTTTTCTTAAGTCTTTCTAACAATCTGCAATGAGCCGCGCCTAGTGTGCTGTAACGACTACCCTCTGATACCTAAACCGTACATGTATTTGTTTAGTTTAATTGTGTATTGTTTAATTATGCTGTAAGTAGCAATGAGCTGAGATAAGATTCTGGTTTTGTATATTTGTCTTATTATAAATTCTTTTCATAACTTCTTCGTTTTTGTTCTTTATGCAGATTATTTCTTGTGATTTTTCCATCTGGGGTTCCAGGTCTTACAAAATAATTCAATTTTGTTGTGAAATTCTTTATTGCTGCTACAGTACTCCTTTTTTCTTTTTAAGCTTCATAGGTTTTGTTTCTCGTGTTAGGTAGATACTTTGCCTATCCCTTTTTTTTGTAATTTTACTTCATCTATTATTGCTTCTGCTCACTAAGCTGTCCGTTTCTTCTTGTGTTTTTTACTATTACCACATATCTACTTTATTACTTCCATGTGTGTGGTCTTAACATAAAAGCTCCATTCTGCTACACTGTCATTTTTATCTAGTTCAATTCTTAATTCATTTTAAGCTTCTGTCAATAACTGACGCACGTTTAAAATTAAACGTACAACTTTTAAAGAACAAACAGTGTAACCAAGGCAACGGTATATAAGTTGGTGTTGTTAGCGTTATTTTTAAAACTCAGTCCACATAAAGTGTAGCAAACTAACCGCAAATATAAACCGTCACTGTGCAGTATACGCCATATTAAATCAATAAACAAATGTCTAGACCTCAGTTGTTAAGACAAAACTTATTAGCCAATTTTATTAACTTAAAGTTCTTTATTACAAGTAAAAATTAATTCACAATAAATTATAGTTGAGCGTGGATATTCAGTTGAAAAGCCTGGACTATCAACCATATTATAGTACCTAATGGAATTGAAAATTTTTAGATTTAGGCTATATATTAATTGTTCTACTGTTGTTATTTTATATTAACGCGCAAATAAATCCGGATTTTGCAAAAAAGAATCAGAACATTTATCACTGGTACTACCAGCTGTCATTGTAGTACCGGAATGGTTTAAAGCGACAAACAATTTCAGTTTGTATGCGTAATCGATTTTTCAACAGGGAGGATGTATTTACCCTTCGCTTAATATGACACCACCACCGTACAGATCCAAAATAAAAACTTCCAAACACGCGAAATGCTTTGATAAGGGTGAAAACTTATGTACTCAGCATTTATTTATAGAGACGCTACGTCAGCGATGATTTGCGAAAGTTAAACGCTAAAATTTATAATTTTGTTTTGTAGCTGTGGTATTGGAACGATTTTTATGATAAACGGGGAATGCATATAATCCATAATCGGGATGATAATCTAAAGGGTCCGTTTTATAACGAGATAAAATATACCGCTTTCTGTATAGTGGTGTGTGTTATAAATTGCAAGTAAGAGAATATTTATGTATGTACATATATCACAGCATCTTTTCAAATGATTTTAACATATTTTGTTCCCTAAAGCGAAGAACACGACTCAAATATGGTCCCTGTTGGTATTATTTATAAAAAGACTGTACATAATGTTAATTCGAATGGTAAAAATTTAGTTGTTATGTTAATTGTATGTATTATTATTATACTTAATGATGTTTGTGTTAAAAAATCATGCCTCCTTGTTATATATGTATAAAAGAATGCCGGTTTGCACTATGAAGAACAATAATAAACTGACTCGAATGTTAAGATCTTTGACTAGGTTAAGAAATCACAAATCTAAACTATCAGTATAACATTTTAGTAACAGCACAAGATCGAATGTATCTAACATACACGTGTGACAGTTCGGAAAGTATTCGTGGGGTACATTTGTAGTTGTTTCTCCATTCTAATTCTATTATATATATATATATATATATATATATATTATCGATTGTCTTTCTACCCTCTGGAGTAAGACATCTTCTTCCTTATATTCCGTATATATTCTTCCATTCCTTTTTATTTCGCCGCTTGTAATATGTGCCCCTACCTTAGTAGAATGCTTTGCAGGTTTTCATCCCATTTTATCCTTGGCCTTCCCCGTCTTCTTCTAAGTATTATCCGTGTTTCCCATATTCTCCTTACTTGCCTATTTTTCCCCAGTCTACTCATCTTAGTTTTTTCTGTTCTATAAGTTGTAGCGCGGGTTGAACTCCCAACTCTTCTCTGATCACTTCATTTCTAACTCGCTCCTACCATGTCACATTTTTTACACGCCTCAAATACTTCATTTCCTTAGCCTATATTGAGCCGGCTTGCCTCTTTGTTAGTACCCATGTTTCTTTCCCGAATGTCAGTGTCGGTATTTTTTTTTATTTTATTATAATAAATCTTTAATTCTTCTTCCAATCGAATGCAGGGTGCGTACAAAGTATTGGACCAAATGGGGTTATGTAGAAACGGTTTGAGATTCGAATATAAGAATTGGTGAGATTAAATCTAGATAAATGCCCACGTTTTACTGTGTGTTTAGTTCGATTTAAGAGACTGGTGTTTGTCTGAGACACCCTGTTCAATCCTCCTGGTTTGAAGAATTACGTAATGTGCTTTCCGAAACTAAAACTGTGGATTGTTTCGCCACTAGTGATGGTTTGTACGACAACGCACTGTCAAACTTTACATAAATAAAAGGCCGAATAAGTCTAACACAAAAATAACATGAATGCCGTTGAGAACTATCTTACTGTCTCATATTTTGAATAAGGTACTTTCACGAAAGCATTGTCTATTAAAAGGACAGCGGTTTTCATCGTGGGGTGTTTCATAGAACTGAATTGTTTTTTCTAAAATATTAAAGGAAGGTTTTGTTACGACACCTCTTCCACTACTCCTTACACGAATACTAGGTATTGTGAAAAGGTCACTTAATGTATTTATTTTATTTTTTGAGTTTATTTGTTGTTTTTGGAATAAATAAGCTTGTGATATGCCGTACGGTGATTTTAAATAAATTACCTACCAAATGACACTAAATGCAACATAGATAGCAGCCTAGAAGTTTTCTAAAGTATTATCAATCTTATATTCAAAACTCAATGAGTTGTTCATTATATTAACCAGGCAATTTTCAAAGCAACTTTAATTACTGCTGCTTCGTGATCAGCAACAATAGGTAGTGTCCGTACTAAAAGGAATTTCTGACAGAATTACAACGAAAAAGTTAAAATCTATTGTCGATGGTTACAATGTTATTTCTTTGAATTAACAATTATTCAAAATATGAGACAGTAAGATAGTTCTCAACGGTGCGTTCATTTTATGTTATTTTTGTGTTAGACTTTAAGAGTGAATAAATGTGTTAGAATAAATCAATAGTAAGTAGTATTTAAGTAAAGTTTGATTGCGCGTGGTCTTACATACCATCCACTAGTGGCGAAAAAATCGAAAGTTAGTAGTTAGTTTCGGAACTGAAAGCACAATACGTAATCCTTGAAACCAGAAGGATTCAACAACCCATCTTGAGTTTTTTAAATGGCAATTTATATTGAATTTAGCGTTATTTGACAGAAAACTTATTTAGATACTCAATTTGGCATATCATAAGTTTATTTCAAAATAACAAAAAAAATCAAAAATAAAACAAATACAAATAGTGAAGAAACTGCTATAAAGTGTATTTGAATTACTTGAAACTCGACTTACTCAATTAAGAATATTAGAACAGGTGCTCAACTTGTTGTCCATTTACATCTTGACAGTATCCAAGTCATCAACAAAAGCTCGCAGTGCATTCTGCAGGTGTGTTGGAGGAATGTTTGTGACCGCGATTCTAATGCGAGCTTCTAGTTGATCTAACGTTGTTGGTCTATTTCAATACACAAGATCTTTCAAATATTTCCGGAAGAAAAAATCATATTTTTTCCGTAATAATCTCCGCAAAATTGCAATCTGCGATGAAAATCGTCTTCTAGGAGTTCATGCAGTAGATGTGGTTTCTACGGATGATATTTGGCTTGCCTTAATATTTTTCTAATTGATCCGTCAGAGACATTATGATCTGCTGCAAGTTGCCTGATTGAGATTTGTGATGCTTCAGTAACATCCAACAAAACTTGTAATGAAACGTCATCAGATGTTGCTGTTATCGGTCTTCCAAGAGTACGACGATTTTTGACAGTTTTTAGTTCATTAAATCGTTGCACTGTACGTGATACTGTAGATCTGCTGATTGGAGGTCTGTTTGGATAACTCTCGTTAAATACATGACAAGCTTCAGAATGAGTCCCCCTATGATCACCGAATCCAACAATTATTAATAGTTTAATGCCCTGTGTACCACACACTAATACGGTAGAGTGGTATCAATTATATATACAGGGTGTTCGCGATATACAAAGCATACTTTTAAGGGATGAACACTACAACGATTTAGAAACAAAAACATATATTACACCTTGGGTCTATTTGTAAGCGTAAACGAGAAAAAAAAATATTTCTAAAAAACCTTATTTGGTCAAACTGTACAAGAAAACTCATCCATATTGCTTCCTAAATAACCAGAAACCATATCAAAAATTTAGAGTTGAAAATATCTGAAAACAACGATGAAAACGAATTATTTAATACTTTGAAACTGAATCGTGGAGTCATTTTTCTTACACCATGCTGTACCCGTATTCAATGAAAGCACACATGCAAGCAGCATCAGATGTTTATACGACCTTGAACTACATTAGACCATTGTATCGTACGAAGTCAATGGCTATACGTTTTAAAATAAAGTTACCTTTGCGAGTTTTTAAATAATGTTATGACAATAAAATCGCTGTTATGTTGAAGTTACAGTGAAAAGGGCGTGCTTAATAGCAGCTTTCGATTGGTAAATGAAAATTTAAGCTGAGGGAAAGTTACATTAAATGATGTAATGTAATGTATGCGTCGAAGTTTGTGACATGAGAAATATGTTTTTTCTCGTTTACGCTTACAGATAGACCCAAGGTGTATCATATGTTTTTGTTTCTAAATCGTTGTAGCTATCATCCCTTAAAAGCATGCTTTGTATATCGCGGACACCCTGTATATATTAATGCGCTCAATATCGGACAAATTCATCTCTCTTATTACTTTTAACTTATAAAAGAAAATATTACTTGATTACTAACGTATATATCTTGTCAGATCTTAGGTATACTCGATTCCATAGAAACCAAGTAAGTAACTCGATTTTTGTTTCATTTATTCGTTTATAGCAGTTTAGTCACTTAATGTATTTATTTTATTTTTTGAGTTTATTTGTTGTTTTTGGAATAAATAAGCTTGTGATATGCCGTACGGTGATTTTAAATAAATTACCTACCAAATGACACTAAATGCAACATAGATTGCCATTAAAAGAATTCTAGATGGCTGTCTCAAACACCACTTTCTAAAGGCAAATGAAACACATATCAAAACGTGGATATTTATCTACGACTTAGTCCCGCCAAATCCCAAATCCAAAGGTCAACTCGTTTCTACATAATCCCATTTGGTGCAATACTTTACACGCACCCTGTCTAGGATGGGTTAAAAAACGCAATGCTCTACAGTTAGGGTATAACTTTATAGAAATTCACAAATGGAGATGATAATATTTTGCAGAGTTAAGTTATCATTGTTATCAATGTATCAATGGTATACCTTATTCTCTCTGTATATGAATCCACGTTTAGTATAAGCTGTCGACATGTAGAGAAGCCAGAATGCATTGTTGAAAATGGTAAAATTATGTTGATCTCTTCTGTTTGCACAAATCCTAAGACTGCGTTTTGGTTAGTCCACAGATACGTTTCAAATGGGGCTGATATTTTAGATTTTTTTTTCCAGCATGTTCAGCAGAAAATAAAATACTTACTCCAGAAAACAAACAAAAAAATTTACGCCACATTACTACATTGTAGCAAGAGCGCTGTAATGTTACAAATGCAGATCTTTGCTAGCAGTAGCTCTGTCATCAAAGCAAGCACATGGAGTTTGTTGAAATTCAACTGTATCAGCTTCTTTTGCTCTTGATGAACTCTGAATAACAGAATAAACTAGATTCACTACAGCGGAATTGTAACGTATGACAACATATGACGGCCCTACGCCGTAGATAATTTAATGCGTACGGACATTATTCTACTCAAAAATTATATGTTTGAAACAATAATACAATACG
Organism: Popillia japonica; assembly: GCA_004785975.1. Lineage (NCBI taxonomy): Eukaryota > Metazoa > Arthropoda > Insecta > Coleoptera > Scarabaeidae > Popillia > Popillia japonica. The sequence continues at coordinate 5,561 of SMLS01070783.1, read as the reverse complement.
TAATGGAATTTTTAGAACAAGATAAAAGTAAATAAATTCACCTATCCATAAATTTTTATATTTCAAATTGTTCTATTCTTCTGGGATGACTTCCTCCTCTCCAATGGTCTATCGATTTCTATATATGCTTTTCGTATTGCTACAGATTTCTATTTCTTGCAGTTGTTTTTTTAAGTGATGATGAACATGATATAAATTTAATTCTATTGGAATTGGAAGGTGTGCACAAGGCCAATTCTGGTGCAAGTTGGTAAAAGAATCAATAGTCTCAACTCTATCATTAACCGACATTGCCAATTTTCTTCAAAGTAAATAACAACATACACAACACAACTACAAGTTCTTTCGCTGGATCTTTGCCGATACGCCATAAATTTCCGCAATTTTTTCGACACGAATCTAGTCGAATCAGACAAACCTGTCATTCTCTGTTTCTTTCTAAATTTCATGTTAGTCAAGGAGAAACATATAATCGTGTGACTTAGCTTGTAATGGATAACGAATGACGTATCGGCAAAGATCCAACGAAAGAACTGTACGTAACCAGTCATCGTGGTACACAGAGTATATAGAAAAAAAGGAGTGGACTAAAATGCAGCCTAGAAGTTTTCTAAAGTATTATCAATCTTATATTCAAAACTCGATGAGTTGTTTATTATATTAACCAGGTTGCAACAAGTTACTACGTATATTTTTTTTTTATTTTATTTAACTAAACTACAGTTTGTTATTACGTAAATGCTAATCACCACGTATCTACATACATACATTTACATACATATGATTCATTGAATTAGTATAGCTATTGTTCTTCATAAGCTGCTCAAATCCAACAAAATAATTATATACTGGCGTAATGACCTGTGTTCAATACTATGAATATTGTTAATAACACGGTAGAACAGTTATGAACAAATATGTTGAACAATTCAGATATCTGAAAAACAAGAGAAAGTCGATAATCTTTACGTTGCGTTTTTGCGTTACGTTACGCTAACGTGAACTCGTGTTAAGTAAGTAATATTTGCTATATATTGACCTAGTGTGCCTAGTTCTTTATTCTCTAAAATACTTTTACATAATAAAGCAAACCAACTCGCAAACTAAAGAATAAGCAAAAACATCTGTAAACGATGGATACGGAATTTGGCTTCTTTCACTTACTTTCCTAATTTTTTGTAATGCGTTAACTACGAAAGGAAATGTGCCGTAATTATTGTAACTAATCAAACTACTTACGCTATACTACAGCTTGCGCAAGGAAGAAAAATCAAAGACAGAACACCATTTAATTAGATATACTTAAAATCATCGCAAACTCGAATCACGAACCACATGAAGGTTTATCGTCGCAGTTTTAATAATGAAGCATTTGTACAACTTAGTTTTTTACGTGCGCAAGCTTTGATTTTTTGATGAATCTATTTTTACGATTATGTGAGACTATTAGCAATATTATCAGGCCTAAATAATTTTAACAATTTAATTTTACTTGTATAACTAAATATCTGCGATTGAGAGCAACCTAAAATACAATTTATGTTTAATTTACTTACCATAAGCTTAAGAAGTACGGCTAGAAACCCTATTTGCAAAAGACTGTGCGTACAAGTAAAATTAAATCTTATAAGTTTTCTTTGCCATGCCAGTAAGTTTACAAGACTTGCCATTGGAAATTAACTTTGTTTTTTTTAAATACTGTTTACTATTTTGTCAGAATCGGTATATCTTGTAAACATATCGGTTAAAGAAATTAATTACAAAAAATAACAGACATCAAATGTCAAAAAGGTTATTCTTATTATGATTAGATAATTTTTTAGATGCCTTAGCAATTAAATTATTATATAAAGACAAGTCTTCACATGGTTATGTAATAATGAAGAAAAAATCGTTAGCATTAAAAACATTTCAAATAAAGTGTATGTCAAAATAGCATCTTGTTTTATTTATCCTAAAAAGAGTTCTTTAGTTAAGTTTAATCTCAATTTCCAAAAAATTGAAACTACATATGGCACTTCTACTAGGCGATCAGTTCTGTAAGATATCTGTCGTTTACTGCAGTGGACGCATTTATAAAACCATTCTAGTTGTCACTGTTTGACAGTTTTTTTGACGATGTAAGATACTAAAACTCATATTGACTAACACTAACAACTTCTGTGTTAGACTAAATACGGTAAACACACGTTTACCGAAATAAATTAATTCGTTATTCGTGTTTTCCTAGTTTCGTAATTTTTCTTTGCTGTGCTTGCTGATTATATTCATCATTATTGTGAACAGCTCTTCCAATACCGCTCAATTCAAAATATTCAGTACTTATGCCTGGTATTACCTAATAAAAGTCAAACTTTTTCTCTTTTTTGTTTCGTTCGTCATTTTGGTAATAAAAGTATCCCTTAACTATCATAAAACAGATCATTTGCCTAAACCTCCTTCTATTCTAGACATAGGTACTCAGATTGCGAAAACCGCGAAAACATTGTGTTGCTAGCGTTTTATATACAATGACTTAACATAACGCTGTACATACTTCAACCGACGTTGTTATGGAGACAGTTCAATAGATGTACCATCGGCGACATAAAAAATGGGTACACTTAAGTTACTCTATTGTAAAAAGACCTTTTTTTGACATCGGAAATTAATTTAATAATTAATTGTCATTGATTGTTATTTTGACATCTATTTAATTTCGTAATTCGATTTGAAAATGCCTCAACATTTAAACACAGTTAATAAAGCTAGAGTGGTGACTATGTTAGAAAACGGGTGGCCAGTACGACGAGTTGCCCAAGAGCACAATGTGGGTAAAAATACTATATTGCGAATTAAGCAGAGATGGGTTACTGAAGCAAGATTAACAAGAAATGTTGGATCAGAAAGAACAAAGATAGCAACAAAAGAAGAAACTGCATTTCCTGCATCGCATAGAACAGCTCTTTGGCGAATTAAAACTCTAATTTAAGAAACTATTCTGCTGCTAGAAAAGGGATTTTACTCAAGTGCATCAACAACGACGTCTGGAGTTTGCAGAAGAATATGTAAATATAGATAATAGTTTTTGGGAAAATGTCATCTTTTCAGACGAAAAGATTTTTCAATCCTGTCATAACAGTCGAGTAAGATTATATAGACCACGCAACAGTAACAGGTATTCACAGGAATACGTTCAACAAATAAAAAGAAGCGGACGTTTCTCTGTAAATGTTTGGGCTTGGATCAGCGTGCAAGGACCAGGGATTTGTTGGAGAATAGACGAACGATTTACAGGATATATTTACAGAACTATATTAGACAATGTAATGCGACCTTCTGTAACACAAATATTTGATGCAGATTTTATTTTCCAACAAGACAACAGCCCTATTCATACTTCCCATGTTGTTACGGAATGGCTTGAAGAGAACAGAGTGCGTGTATTACCTTGGCCGACAAACAGTGCCGACATGAATCCTATTGAGAATGTCTGGAGTAATATGGTTAAAAAAAATTATAATGCCAATTTTAGACCTCAAAATTCAGAAGAGTTGTGGCAAGCGATCGAAAACTGTTGGGAAGAAATTACACCAGAATACACACAGAATTTAATTTATTCAATGCCACGACGTCTTCAGAGCATCATTGATCAAAACGGTAGTTTTACAAAATGTTAGTTTTACTTATTTGATTTTTTATTAATTTATTTTATGAATCATGTTGAAAACGTAATACTTTTTCTAAAATGTAAAACTGACAAATTAAATGACAATTTGTTAGAATATGATGTTATTTCACTTGTTACTATAGAAGCAATACATGAACATACTGAAAGTACCACTAACAATAGTTAAATAATGCTAAATTCGCTATTAAGACTTGTCCCCATTTTCTATGTCGCCCATGGTACATAACATGGGTATGTTACACGAAGTTACTGAATAATTTAAAATCGTACATTATGAATTTAGTTAATGTTGTTATGGTTACTTACAGAAAAAAAACATCTTTTGAGCAGTGAATAATTTAAAATTGTACATAGAAAAAACACGCTAGTTTATATCAACATAACGACATTAAAATACATTTTTTCAAAAAACCTTAAAATAATACTTTCACTAATTCTACGCAAGATGTTTAAAAATGATGCCGTGATGCAGCCAAACAGTAGCCTAATCTATTATAAAATTCATTTAAAACGTTGTTTATTTGTTGAAGGGTAATTTCCTGATAAGCCTCATGACTTCCATTTTTGAACTCTTCAATGTTGCCTAAAGGAACATTGTTGTACACTGAGGATTTCACCCTTCCCCAGTAAAAGAAATGCAACGGATTTAAGTCTGGAGACCTTGGTGGCCAACTAATTGCCCCCCCCCCCCCTTTTCGATCCATCGATTAAGAAATCTTTCGCTTAAAATTTGGATAACATATCTCACATAATGAGGCAGCGCCATCGTATTGATACAGTTTTGGTCTAAATTTTGATCATTTATTGTTCAAATAATTCCATTCCGTAGTAATTGACAATATTTTTCTGCATTTAGGTTAACATCGATAAAAAATGTACCCATAATACCATTATTAATAATTCCTGCCCAAGCATTTACTTTTTCAGGATACTGCGTTCTCGTTACGTTGTACAAATATAAATTTTCCGTTGACCAGTACCTACAGTTTTGGCGATTAGGTTCCCCGTGTTTAATAAATGTCGCCTCGTCAGTGAAGAGGATTTTTTTGAGAAAATTGTTCGAAATTCGCACAAACGTATTCTTTCTTCATAATCATTTGGCCTTAATTCTTGATGCATTTGGAACTTAAATGATTTATACTTGCGCTTCTTCAACATCTTTAAAACGGGTCGTTGGCTTATGCCTATTTCCGAAGCAATTTTTCTAGATGTTGCACACCTCTCATGTTCCACATAAGCCACAACATTTTATTCCGAATCTTCTGCTATTACTCTCAGTCCTGTACATAGATCGTTTTTTATTGGGGATAGTATTGACACAACCAGAAGTTTGCAATTTCTTAATTGCATTTGCTATCGTTAAATATCTAGGAATAGGTCTATTTGGCCACTGGACTCTGAATACAGCTACAACTTCGCGTAACGATGATCCTTTTAAATACCACGTATTAAATGGAATGATTTCTCTGTTGTGTGCATTAATTAAAAGACTCTACGAACATATTTAACATTTTAATACTGACCATATACTGACATACTGACAGAAGTAACACCAATTATGTTCACGTAACTGACGTAACTATGGTTTTCAGAAAAAGTTAGTTGTAATTAATCTAAATGATGTACAGCGTTGTATTAAGCTCACTGTATAATAAACTGTTGGGAGATACTAGTATTGGAATTCAGTTCAATAAAAAGAACCTCACTGCAGAAAAAGTCACATAGTCGTTGTAGTTGTTACTACATACAATTAGCACGAAAAGTAATGTAATTTCTAATCGAGAAAGTGCGTAACCAGCCGTAACCACTACTAGTAAATAAATCTCCTAAGTTAACGTTTCCAGTAATAATAATAATAATAATAATAATTTCTTTATTGTTACACCACCAA
>SMLS01070782.1:0-26730 GCA_004785975.1 Popillia japonica | reverse complement strand
ATAAGAAATTTTACTGACCGTTTACATTTTTGTCAAATTGTAAATGGCATTTTGAACAATTATTGTAATCGCAACCTGAATAGACAGGTATCTTGATTCTTCTGTATTAGGACACTTTTTTAATTTTTTAACTGTTTTCTTGTGAATAAAAATCTTAAAACTTCTTAATACTTCCTGAACGTAGTTTTTTATTTTGCATTCAAAAGTGTTAAAAAAATCTGGGCGTTCCGTTAAAAAAAAAAGTTGGACGTATTGCCGATTAAACCGGAAGTGAAAAAAATATAAACTGTATTGCATAAAATGCATTTATATTAACTATACCCCCATACCAAATTTCAGAAATCATTATTTTCAAATAACAAAGTTATTCGACCGTTCCGGGACTTTTTACTAACGCTGTATATATTTACAAAATAGATTGAGCACTCCTAAATTACAAATTAAATTAAAGTTAGTAAATACTGAGGTAACTTTGTAAGAAAGTATTTCTCTATAAATTAATAGATTTTCCTTGTGAAACGTACTTACCTAGCTCGTAATATCGGATTGTGCAATAAATGTTCGTAACTTGAAATACCATCACCCTTAGGATAACACACTCTGACGTGAGGAGCGGCAATGCATTTCTCGAATCTCTCGAAGTAGACATGTTGCAAGCTATTCAGTGGTTTTAATACGTTTCTGTCCAATGTAGTGAACGGATTTCGTTCAAAATTCCTGCAAAACGAGTATTTCACGATAAAATCAATATTTTCTATCAAATAAGAACTTTACTGACAGGGATTTTAATGTAGTTACGTCTAGGAAAACACCTGTGTCTATCGTCATCAATTTGTTGTCGTTGAGCGTCCTGAAAGCAGAAATTCATGTTTTTTTATATAAAGAAAAATGTATTAGAATTTACTACTCACAACGAAAGTAAATTTGATAAATTGTGAAAGGTGTTGTTCTTCAGGGTGTTTATTTTGTTGTAAGATAAATATCTGCAAAAATAAGATATAACGTCAATGTATTATATTTTGTACAGAAATAGAACGCATACAATTACAAACTCATTCGATGAATGTAAGAGATACAATTGCATGCTAACGATCAGTGATTGTAGCGTTCGCAGATTGAAAGAACTGCGGATCAAAGGGACGTTTTATTGGTAAATATTTTTAATCTGGAAAATCGGTATTGACGACTAAACGCCTCAACGAGCACCATTTCCAACAATGCCTAAAATACGTAACACCTACGATGCACATCTAGATTCATAAACATGCAAATTTACGATGTCGAAAATGGTTTTTCCGCGGCATTAATATTCCAAAATTGTAAATGAATTATCTCAAGCGAGAACCAGATAACTATTTCGCGTCAAAGTGTCCTTTCTTTTTAGCTTCAGGTTATTCGTGTACGTGTTATTTTATACGAATGTGATCTAGTGATCTAGAGAATACAATGCGGATTTTATAATGGTGTCTTGTAGTCATTGGGATTACAAGATTAAAAGTAGTGTAGCGTTCAATTGTAATTTCCTCACAGACGGATAGCTTCAGTAAGTTCTACGATTGTATGAGGACGATTTGTAAATACCGTAATACTTTTTTAGCTGTAGATCAACGAAATGGTCCATAATCGTTAAATCTGAAAGTCGTGGTGGAAAGTCTACTATCCGATTATCAAAATAACTCCATCGCTTGTCTTGTTTTATGGGCTGTTGCATTATCTTGTTCAATTATGATGATTAAATTTATGGTAACAATAAATTAATACGATATCGTTCTGCATTTATCGTATTATTAAAGAATATTGAATCAATTATCCGTTAATTAAATTAAGGTGCAAGAATTGCATGTGGATTTTCAGTGGATCAGGTGCGGATTGTTTATTTATTTATACAGCAGATGACGCTAAATGTCACTGTGCTTTGGCAATTACATATGATGATATGTATAAAGAATTAGTTGTCAAAAGCCCATGGAGCAATACACATCTCAAAAACATAAAGTTGTTACTACTTATTTGACAAATTTGTTTTAACGCAGGGAAAATTAATTTTCCTCATAGTCGCTTTCCATGTGCTCGAACAAGCGTTTGGCTGAGCACCTCGTGCAAACAGTCCAGTACAGATGACGCAAGAAGTGGCCGGTCTAGTGGTGCTCGTTCGAATGAGAACATATCTGCAGTAGCCGTCGTTGTCAGAGAGCTGACCGTTGCACAAGGTTAACTTACTGCCATACTCTGCTGAAGTTGGTGCAAGAAGAGGATGATTTCGTATCAAAAATCATAATGAGGAACGAAGCCCATTTCCACTTAAGCGGTTATGTGAGCGAACAAAATTTGCGTTTCTGCGGCACACACAATCCACATGAAGTGAAAAAGTGATTGGCCCTTATTTTTTTGAAGACGCCGATGACACGACCGTAACCGTAAATGGTGAGCGTTACAGTCAGACGGTAAACGAATTTTTTTGCCGCAACTTGCTGGATTGGGTCTCGATCATTGTTGGTTTCAACAGCACGGAGCAACCACTCACACAGCTCGGGCAACTATAGAGATTTTGAGAGAGCAATTTCCAGGTTGAGTGATCTCCCGTTTTGGAGATTTGAACTGGCCGTGCAGATCGCCAGATTTAAAAGCACCAGACTTCTTCCTGTGGGGCTTTTTTAAATCTCGCGCTTACCACAACAAACCACGAACCTTGAAAGCCTTGAAAGCTAACATCGAAGAGGAAATCGCCAATTTGGAGCCAGATAGTTTGCGAGTAACAATTTCTAATGCCTTAACACAAGCGCAACTATGCATCAACTCGAGAGGTCATTTGAGCGATATAATTTTATTCAATCATTTTCAAATAATTTTTTAATGAAAACAAAGCTTTTCTTTTTTTATTTATAACAAAACATTTCTTTTGCGCCACCTTGCCTATCCTAATAAATGAAACCATGCTTTATCGGACCAGAAGGACTTGTCAAGGACGTCATTATTATTAATCGTATCTAATTGTAAGAACAACTGGCAGTAATTAAGTCTGGTTACGTTATAAATTGGTAAAAGCTCTTGCACGTAATGAAATTTGTATGAAAATTCATGTAGATCTTTGTTAGAGATTTACTGAAAGGTCCCATATGATAGTTATAGTTGTTGTGAAAGATTACGAATCGATTTCTTAGAAGATTATTTCTTCCTCAAAATTAGCTATATTTTCAACTGTCCGCTTTAGTGGTCAACCACATGGCTGGTTTTTGGGTCACACACTCTGTTTCACAGAATTTATCTACTGGCTCTTAAAGCAAACTAGCATATGTTGTTGGAAAATTTGGAAATTCTGCCCGAAATTCTTCTAGACAAGGCTGCAAAGAGTTCAACCATTCTTCATTTTCTAATTTTACGCCATTTTCAAAGTATGACTCGATAAGAAACACTTTGATTTATTCTAAACATGTTTAAGTGTCAATTAACAAAGACATTAAAGACAGATGTGTTTCATTTGTCAAAACATACCAACATAATATTTTCAATAAATAATTTCTTGGTTGGTTAAAGGGTAAACTTAAATGATCGTATGCCTTTACAATTACAGTACCTATATGCAGGAAATTTGTCCATCTTTAATATTTATGGGAAAAATAAATGCAGTAAATAATTCTTATCAACTTGAAGGGCTGCAACAATTTGAAACGGGAGTATACAGTTTATTGTTGCTGCCCGTAACAGAGAGAAAAATTAAATTGATGTGTTATAGGAGAAAGTGTATCTCACGTTACAGTAAAGTAGTTCACGAAATTCTTGTTATAGTACAGAGCAAAACAGACATTTTAAGGAACAGAACGTGTAATTCTAGGAAATAGGTTAAATGTCCTATCAGGCGATATTAAATTGTTTATAAATTAAATTAAATTAGTAAATAATTTGAATACAGTGAAATTAAAGAGGTTTCATAGAAGCATAGATGAAAGTTGAAATAACTAGGTCCAAATTGTTTTACTTTTTTTCTGGACAATAGAACTTTTGGCAGCCATTCCAGATTAATCTTTACCTTTTTTGCTGCAAAATTTAGCCACCTTCTAAGCATAGTTCACAAAATAATTAAGAAGAACGACGTGACAGCGAACAATGTCCAAAAAAGGGAAATAACTTTCTCTAATTTTCAAAGTTAGGATTTATGAAAAAGAATTGTTAACTGAAAAAACTTTTTTTTGCCTTTTATTTTAACTCTGTTGAACGACATAACATTAAAGCACGATTTCGTTGCAAAAAAATGCTATTATTTGCAGTACTTCTCTCTAGATTCTATTGGAGTTAAGCAAATTAAATTCTTCAGATGTCCGCACAGGTAAAAAATCTAGCGGGTTTAAATCCGGTGAACGAAAAAGCCAAGTCGTCGGTCCCTTTGGTCCTATACACCGATTCGAATATCCGTTATTTAGGTGTTCTCGTACAACTAGGCTGAATTGAGACGGTGTACTGTCATGCATGAATATTTCTCTGCATTTATAGTGGGTTTATATATTTTTTTTCCAAAAACCTTATGGTAATCCGTAATGGTGGTGTGTGTTTTACTATTCAAAGTCCTGGACACAGTAAAACATGTTTTGGAATGTAAATTGTTTGCACAGTTTAAAATTGGGCGAGAAAACATGTGAAGGAGAGTCTGACAGCAAACAATATTAGAAATTTGATAAAACTATATCAGAAGATACTTACGTACCTTACACCTAAAAAATTATCCTACTAACCCTAATTTAGTATTGAATATCTCACTTAATAAAACGACATTGAGAGATTGCTGCGACATTAATGAATAGTTTATATGGTTACTAAGATACAATAGTATATTATGACACATAGTCCATAATCAAGAGTAACGAGTAACGAGTTTAAAGCCACGACGCGAAGCGGAGTGGCTTTAACGTTACGAGTGCTTTAAAAGCCAATTATGCACTGTGTCATACGATATTTTTTAGTATAAATGCAACAATAATTTTAACTAGAAGAAATCAAATCAATAATCATTTGACATTTCACTTAATTATTACATGTTGTATTAATAATGTCGACAGAAATTCAAAAACTAGCTGCTGAAGCTGAATTAAGTTTAATACCTGCAAAGTCAAAATAATAATTCAAACCAATAATCAATAATTACAATACATATTATCGAGTGACATGTACCTATATGTCATTTGACATTTCCTGACATTTCACTGGACTATTAAACGCTTGGGGTTGGCTGTTACCAAGCAACCTTTATACGCACGCCGTGCGATAAAGGCCCGATTATGCACGCTTATGGGTGTGTTTTGATTGATTTATGATGCATGCATATTAAAAACGTCTTAATTAAACAAGGCCATTTGCATAGGCATGGATGCAAATAGTGCTTAACACGTTAAAATGAGATTTCAGAAGACTGATTAGTCAGAAAGCGTGTAAGTTCTGTAAAGCTAGATTTACATACATGCATCGAACTTGTTTCATTTGTCAGTCTGTTGCTTCCTGCTATTGGTCCATTTACAATCGAAACGATAATCAAAAAAGTTCAGTGCCGTCAGAAATCCAGCCCACCTAGACAATTAAATAAGGAAAGGCTGTGTTTCGTGAACCTAGCATAAGAATATGGTTTAAATCAATAAATAAATAAAAATATGAGTCAATAGAAGTATTTGCAAATTACTTTTGTTGGAGCAAATAGAAAATTTGAAAATTTATTGGTACCTGTTGGTCCAGAGAGTCTTTCGGCACAAACTAGGCTGCCGATAACTATGCTATGTGTATTTCTAACATGGATCAATTGAAGTTGGATAAAAAAAATCTGGAAAATCTGCTGTTTTTTGTGCGAAAATGTGTGGTCACGTAGAATTTGGTGTTTCTTTCGGCAATGGCCTTCCATTGGTGCGGTAGCATGCACAAATATCACGACAGATATGTAAGTACATGTAAAGTCTACTGCGTCGAATAATTTGCCTAATACTGTCTTTTCTCGGATATTGAATCTGGCACTTAAATGTCCTTGTACTCCGAAATTCTGTCTGAGGCAATTTGGACAGATTTGTTCTAGTATGAATTTTTGGATAAGAATTTCTCTGACATTCTCGATCCGCAGCATTTTTGGTATTAAAAAGGAAATCATGGCTTACTACTGAGGTTAGCATTGCTTGTGATAATCTGTGCCTTCTACATAAAATATATTTACATACATTGCATGTGCAAACGATACAGGAAACAATTAACATTTGATATAGGAGTTTCTGTTATTCTATGCAATCTACCGTTCACTTTACTAGAGCAAGAAACATTTGTCTCCATCTGGAGCATGTATTTAGATAGCACATTACCAAGTCGGACATCGGTAAGAAACGGCATGCCATCTGGTCGTGACCATGTGATAAGTTAAAAAATTGTGATTATGTGTGGACGAAACAAACGATAGACAAAAAAAATCTGTGGGGAATATGATGGTACATACGTATAATAGAAGAATTTGAACCGTCTTCCTCTATTTTACTTGCTTCCAAAAGAGTAGTAAAATGTATTAGCGATGAAATTTTGAAAGTGGTGTTGAACATTGAACAGTTTTGAAGTTTCAAAACACCAACTATTAATGTTTATAAGTGATAGTGCCGCAAAAACTGGCTTCCTTTAGACCAATCTTTTAAAGAACACAGTGGTAACTTATTACATGTACCTAACGTGTACGATCCATGCTTTAAGCCTTGTGGCGTAATTGATAGCTAAATGTTATCCACCAGTAAATGCTTTAATAGCTCATACGAAGGCAGGGCTTCTAAAGTCTCCAAAACGTACGAAAACCTTTCACCAATTGAGTTCCAAAGTGCTTGAACCACCACAGCCGATTACTACGCATTGGGGAACATGGTTAGAGGTTGTATTTTACTACTGCGAACAATTTTGATAATGTAAAGAAGATCAAGGAAAGCACGAAAATGTTTCAAGATAGTCAGTTAAAAAGTGATTTAGACAGTATTTGACTAGCGAAGAGAATTGAAAAATTACAAAATGCTTCTATCTTCTGTTCTTCGTACGCCACTGTAACTTTTACGCCATAACTTTTAGGGGAAGAGCGGGAACAGTGGCCAGTGCGGGTAAAGTGGCCATTGTCGGTTTCATGCGCTTCATGGCAGGAAGCGGCCAAACTAGTTCATATGACACAATCAGTGTTGTCTGCGAGTTTGGTGCCAATATCTTGGCTCGTTTTTATTTAGTAAAAGTTTTTGTGATTTTCAACTCTCTTTATGTACATTAATAGTTATTTGCGTTGCCCCATCTTAAACAGCTTCTTTTTACGTATAAATCAATGTGTTTGTTGCTAACTTCAGCTATGTTGGTTAGAATCCTAACTACAATTTCTAATATGGCGTCCAATCGGGTAAAGTGGCCACACAGTTGGTACCAACTTATGTACCCTCTTCAAGCGCTGATTCCTTTCAACCTACAGGAAATCTAGATCCTCCAACTCCTTGATATACAAATACAAAACGAATGAGAATCACCTCGAAACACGTACAAAGAATTCCATATAAGTCCAAGAGATATCAATCCTTTACCTAAGCAAAGAGAGCAACAACTAAGAAGCGCAAATTGTAAAAAAGGAAAGACTGTGATCATCACTTCAAGCCTCTATAAAGTTGAATTGGTCGCAGTGAAAAAGAAGAAAGATGAAGAGACTTCTCCTACTATTAGTTGAAAGAAAGTAGTATTAAAAGCATTCTACGTCGATAAGTCAATATTTACACAAATTTATCAAAATTTAACAAAAGTTTTAAGAGAACATTTTGCATAATTTAGAGCACATTCCCTCTGCTGCCTGGATATTATTTGGACGTTACTTCTCTAAACATATTTTCTAATCCAATCACTCGCCAGTTATAATCGATAGCTTACGGTGAATCCTGCGTACGGATTTGTTGCAAAGGTGACATAAAATTACTGTCGAAAGAAAATATAGAAAGGAAACGAAGATGCAGATACTATCGAAATATTCTCAAGTTCGTAAACTGATTTCATTCGTAATGCCTCGATCTTTGTGTAACACGATATAAATATGCTCGATAATTAAAATCCGCCATTTTGGTCGTATTACCATTGTTAGTTAAAAGTATTAACAGCAGTCTGTCACTAATTATAAATTGTAAACTTCGATAATTGAATTAGTAACGAATTTCCGTTCCCTTAATATTCTCATTTTTAATGGTAATTGACTCAAGAGGGACTCTTTTTTTCTAAACGGCTTCAGATTCTGTATTTAGAATTTCAGATTCTGTATTTAGAATTTCCATTTCACGGCTCCATATACAGAGTGATTGAAGTGAACGCTGAATACTGTTATGGTATTAAATTTATTCGAACGTAACAATCTATTCAATACAGAATGTGCTCGTTTGAAATTTAAATAAAACAAAGAAAGAAATTACGGCTACAACATTTTGCGATTATAATTTGTAATCGTTTTACGCCATGCATGAAAGTTTAATTTTATGTAGATTGACTATGTTCCTAGACAGAATGGCTAGGTGGTTATTAATGTTTTTATTCTTGTAAATATTTTCAGTTACAAATAGAACGTAGTAAGTATACTACCAAAGAAAAATATTATATTCGATAACCACACCTAGAAACCACCACACCATGTTTACTTTCGTCTTTATCCCCAAACAATAGCGAACACAATTACTTTCTCCAGGCTAAGATTGCCGGCCGCTTATTTTAGTTCTGATCTGTTGTCATTAAATGGGAAAGAAGGTGTGGGACGGAGTGAAGGAAAAAAGTCTACTCAATTTCTTTTATGACACTATCTTTCAAATAACAAACTATACCTCAAAAAATATAAGAGAAAAATACATTACTAACAATGGAAATATACAGGTCTGGTGGAAATGTGGGAATTGATTCGATAATTACTCATTGTTTATAAATCTTGTACTACTATGGCGTTATTTATAATGGTAGCACGCAATCGGATGCTGCACACACGTAACTTAATTTACGAACATATAACGCCTAGATGATCGCGTTAATTAATTAATATAGAGGGGTATTCAATACATTTACTGTAATTTGAGTATGAATTGATTTTTTTGTTCAAGCATCCAATTCAATCTCCATGGCGTGTCCGTAAGCAAATCAAAATTTGCAAATAGCATTGATGATACTGTTGTATATCTTCGGTTAAAAAAATTAATAAAGTATTTGAAACTAAGCGGTTTACAATGTAAACTGTCAACTGACATATGAATTACATTTTTGACGTTGACAACTGCGTTCTCATGAGTACCACCCACTTGTTCACTTTTCGTTTAATTTATCATCGAAACCATGTAATTTTCATACTGGACAATCTTGGAGTCAGTTGGGTGTAGAAAGTGTAAAACCAAAATAAAAGAAGTCGTTGATATTACTTTTGACAACTGTCTCATTAGTTGCTGTCCGTCAACTTGACTACGTAAAAATAGTGTACTCTATTGGTGAAAGCGTGGTACCAAATCTTGAAACAACAGAATCAGTAGTAAACTAGAAAAAGTCTACAATTAAGATAGTAGAAGAATTGGTGAAGATCTAAGCAATTGGAAATTGTACTAGGGATCTTTGTGCCAAGTTGCAGCATCCCCTGGACTTTTTTACTCGTGGGTATGCAAAGTCGCAAAGATGCATAAATTCCACCCTTTTAAAATGCAACTAGTGCAAGAGTTTAGTCAGGGCTACTGCGACTGATGACTCAGTTGATTATTGCAATTCCAAATTTGGCTAAAACCATTTGTTTTAGTGATGAAAGCTTTTTTTTCTTCATTGGACATATGAACAAACATAACGTAAAATGCTGGAGCCATAGAAATTTCCACATTATAAGAGAGGAACATACCCAGAAGCCTCAAAAAATTAATGATTTGTGCAGGAATATTAGGTGATTCCATTGTTAGGCCCATTTTATTTAGAGAAACACTAACCAGTGATGCTTATTTGAATATGTTGGAGAACATAATCGACCTTCTAATAACTGAGGAAGTGGAAAACCAGCTTGATGCAGAAAGCAACCAAATACTCGATGAGCAATTATTCTTTGTTGCAGTGCAAGACGCAGGAAAAATGCTCCAAAGTCCATTTTCTTGGAATAAGTAACAGCTGTAAAAATCTGTAGTATTGTAAAAAACGAAAACGAGGGATATACAGATAGATAGATTATCAGCCGAAATACTTCAGTCTGTCGCAGACGTCATTGCTACACCACTGGTATATCTTTCTCAACTGAAATTATCTGAAATAGTTCCAATACACAAATAGGGTGAGAAAGATCACATGAATAACTACACCCCTGTAGCTTTAATACCGACGTTCTCAAAAATCCCTGAAATGGCGTTAAAAATAGGTTATTAAAATTCTTCGAGGTAAACGATGTGCTAGATAAAAATCAACATACATATAGAAAAGGAAGAAGTACACTATCTGCTACTATCAGCCTGTTAAAAGAAATCACAAGAGCTTTCGATGATGCAGATGATTCAGTACTGACGTGTTGTGATCTGACGAAAGGATAGTGTATATCATAGTCTGTGGTGGTATTAGGGGAAGATCACACGATTTATTTAAATAATATTTAAACAACAGAAGACCAGTTGTTTCTTGGGATAACACCCTACCCGAAAAACTACAAACTATAGGAATACCACAGGGGTCAATACTAGGCCCTTTGCTCTTTTTAGTTTATATAAACGATCTACCCAAAAATGTAAATTGTCACACTATATGTTTGTTCGGGGATGACACGTCGGTGTTGGTCAGATGCAAAAATAAGGAAAACGCTCTACATTATGCTCAGATTTCATTGACGAAAGCTGATGAAAGGTTCAGGAGCAACAAACTACATCTGAATTGCACAAAAAGTCAGCTAGTAGTACTTACCATGAAACAATTATACGAAGACGAGCGAAAGACTGTATGTTTTCTAGGTATGCACATCAATTAAATATCCTCACCTACAAGCATCATGTCCAAGAAAAGATAAAGAAGTTAACAAAAGCCACTTATATTTTGATAATAATAATACGCCCTGGTTTTTTTTCCTGTGAGGCCATTTAAAATGAGTAGTAGAAATATTCCAAAAGTGAGACCAGAATTTGATATCCATATTACTACGGCATGAAGAACAACTAAGAATTTTCTAATCAAAAAATGCAAGGTGAGGCACTACATTCGCTTCAGTAGATATCCGAGAAACAATAACATATTTTTGAATCTTTTTGTTAACATATAGTTGAATAAGTTAATTGGGAATACGGTCTAAATTTTTTTTCGAATATTTAAAAGAAAGTTACACATGAAAGTTATCAAAATTTAAATATATTTTCTTAAAATTCTGTGGCTAGTGCGTATTAACGCTAAATATCTTTCTTCTTTAATTTTCTTTAAAATTTTCTTAAGATCAGCTTTGACAAAACAACAGCATTAATTAATTGCAGATACTAATTTTATCTAGTTTATTCTTAAAAGACTCAGAAAAATGCTTTTACATAATATGCATGAAATTGACTTCATTTCGTTTTACTAAAATTTGATGCCGTTTTCTTTTCGTTAAGTGTTTAATTTAGAAACAGGATTGGAATTTTTGATGAGGTTGTTGGTCAATATCTTCACAAAAAAGTATGCCGGCAAATATGTTTGAGGAAGTTCAACGAGATTTTATGTTGTTGTTCGATTGAAGTTTGGATCTTCTAATAATTCTGTTGGGAATATTGCCTGTTGAGCTTATAATATTCAAGTTCCTTCTAACTACAGATTCCCCATATAAAGGCGCAAATGTGGTGATCCACCCTGTATTTACTGGTACGTTTCAATAACATTATGTACATACATACATAATATATCCTTGGACATTAAAAATTGCCTGCGTCTAACATAGTAAACTTCTCGCGAAACGATTTATGAGGATTACCTCATAAATCGCATAGTTTTGACTTTTACGATAAATAATTTACACGAATGATTTAACGATTTAGCAAACTGACAATGAGTAGTGAGAAGACAAAAGTTCATTCAGTATTACACTAGGGAAGGATGTTCTAGATGTTCGATCATCTAATAAAAAATTAAACACGCAATTACTAAATTTATAACTTGCTTTGAATTATTTTCGGGATTGTAATAGTTATAAGCATCAAATTTTTATTTAAATTACATGAAAAATTCGGCGAAATTACTTGAATCACATCCAATATTCAAACACACCTGAAATAAAAACAAAAAGGTTGTAATTGTGCAGCGATCGATTTGTTTTGTAAGTTATTTTTAGATAGGTTACGGCGAAAATCGTACACATAATGTTCTGGAGGAATTTGTAATATACACAAATTAGTTAGGGAGAGTTTATTTTAGTTTAGTAAAAAAGAAAAACAGGAAGAATCGCGGTTTTGTTATGGATTTCTTTTGTGGGATCCTGCAATAAATATGCTTTGATAGAAAAGAATTTTTTGAAGAATTTGTGTAAATATTTCAGTTTTCAGTCTAACATTACAATACCATCCATTTTATTTATGTTTTCATGATAATAATAGAAATACTTTCGAATTCTATACAAGGTTTTTATAAGTTAATGAAATAGCTGCACGTGGTGTTGTTTTTAAACGTATTGTTTGTTATAAAAAGGTGCTTAAAATCTCGTCAACATGGATACTATAGAGGAACATACAATAAACATTGGTATACTGCAAAACATGCCATTAAATATAACGTCAATATTTATAGAAAAAAAATGTACGCAAGGTTCAAGTGTGAGTTCAATTCTGTAGAGCAGATTAATATACATATGTACTATCGCCGCCAAAAGTAGCGAATCAGACTTCAAGCGATATGACCTTTCGTATACCTACGTAACATCCGACTAATCGCACTGGGCGATTGTAATTAGAGACGGATACCTACCTAGCAGGTAAATTTGAAACAGAAGGATTTGCAAGAAATGCAAAGCTATTATATATATTAGATTTACCATCGTTGCATTTACTCTATATTATAAATAAGTGCCTACTAGAATTATTAAATAGATTTTGTAAACACAAGCACCCTTTTCTGTTTCTTGATAGTAAATTATATATGCGTAAAGAAACGATTTTAATCATATTTAAAGAAATTTACTACGAATCCCCTAAATTCCTAATGTCTTTTAAATTACTCTGTGTCCCAGTTTGATCCTAGTAATACTCTCATCTTTGTCTTTAATTATATTTATCAATCGTTTATCTATTGCACCTATCAAAGGCGCATGGGGGGTGATCCCGTAGGCGTCTAACAAAACAAAAAAAAACGATTTTAATCATATTTAAAGAAATTGACTACGAATTTCCTAAATTCCTAATGTCTTTTAAATTACTGTAAGTGCAGTATTTATTGAACCGACTAAAACTTCTTAAGTTCTTGTTTTTCTACGAATTTTGTACCGTTAATGTCGGCAAATTGTAAATATATTTTTAATTACGAACATCGCTCAAATCCCACAAAATTCTTAGAAATAATAGACATTTTGCTATCAAACACATTGTATATTTTGCGCTGTTTGAATTGAAATATTAGGCGAATATATTAATAAAATAATATAAAAGTCGTTCCATAGTTACACGTCCTATTCTACAATTTTATAATTTTTGCAATTATTGTGTGAATCATATTTTGCATGAGCAATTAATCCTAAAAGTTCTTTTTCTTCAATTAATCTGGCTACGTTCTACCTTAGTTTAATACATCATATTTATTTCCAATATATTCATAACTCGCTTCGTTTAAATTCATTTAAATGCTCGCTGCCCTTTAGCTTGCAGGTATACGATTTGGTACAACTGCCCAGTTATTTTACCTGAATAAAGGATTCAGGACCGAAAGCCTATAATAGACGCGATTTATTGCAGGTTGATTCGTTACTTTTGGCGACGATAGTACATATGCCCATAGAAATATCTAGAGTTTCATATAAACAACTCGTAATGGGAAAAGTTGGACATTTTATAGAATTGTGTTTGTGAATATATGTATCTAATTAAATGGTTGAGATATAATTTTGTAAATAAAACAAACTTCGGTAATTTCACAGAATCAAGTTATTAAAGATAATTCATATAGGTATGTTTAGTATTATAATTTTTTAACAAATAAAGTTAATAACAAAAAAAGATATACAATAAACTCGACGTTTTGCCACTAATGTAAGTGGCTTCTTCAGGAGCAAAAGGGAGTTAACTGGGTAGGTACCAGAAGGTCACGGTAACTCGACGTGTCAACCACGCTAGAGGTGATAACCTTCTGGTAGGTAAGGGGCGTCAGAAGGTCACGGTAACTCGACGTGTCAACCACGCTAGAGGCGAAAACCTTCTGAGATATCTACTTGCTTAAGGAGTGGTAGTTTACTGTATCAATGGCAAAGAAAAACACAATGTATCCAGACACATTTTTCTCTGAATAGTGGATGGATGGTTAATCTTCAAAACTGTAGAATCTGGTCTGCAGAAAGGTGACTGATTTCATCATCGGTCTATATTTCTACGAGGAAATTCAGAATGGAGAAGCCGTACCTGTAACTGCTGCAAAACCAGTACCACTAAATTGAAAACATCATTTTTATGCAAAATTTTTATGGAAAAAATAATTTTTTCCCGCAAATTTTCCGACCAGTCAAAGAATTATTAACTACTATTGTATTAATGTTTTATACTCCAGATAATTATAGGCAGATGAAAAGGCCTGTCCTTTAATGAAAATGTGAATGTCAAATTTTCGTCTGTGGATACAGACTTTATCAAGACATGATCAATTATGAACTATTTTTGATAAATAATAGAATTATTAGAAATTGTACTTTCATAAGAAAGATACAATTTCTAACAATTCTATTATTTATCAAAAATAGTTCATAATTCATCATGTCTTGATAAAGTCTGTATCCACAGACGAAAATTCGACATTTTTGAGTAAAGAACTTTCATTACAGGAGAGGTCTTTTCATCTGCCTATAATTATCTGGAGTATAAAGCGTTAATACTATAGTAGTTACCAATACTCCGTTACTGTCTTCCAAAAGAATTATTAATCAACGATTTTAAGATAGTTTCTTAAGCAGACATTTCTCAAATTGATACAGTTTGGAGGAAAGGATTACTATAGTTTCCTTTCTTAAACAGCAAAATGGAGGTCACATTGAGCAATTGCCTTAACTGGGTTTGGGCATAGTTCCATGGGCATCTCATTCTTTAAGCAATTAGATTTTGTTTATGTTTTGGTATTAACTTAATTTGTTAAAAGATTTGTGAAAATAAATATTTTCCCGTACAAGCCGCTGTAATTTACGATAAAATTGGTAGTAAAATTTCGGGGCAAAATTTTGGTAATCCGACATCAAATAATTATGAAAATTTTCTCTACTTAGCTAGCTTAATACCTTTTATATGAGATATTTTTTGCACATGTTCCTCAAAAAATGATGATTAATGAAAATTATCTGATAAAATTAAACAGTACTACGTCAGACACTCTGTGAGATCGTCTGTAGAATGTTTTTGTCTATTATGAACATAAGGTTATTTTCGGATATTTTCAAAAATATATTGGGTACATTTATGTAGTATATATTATGTTTTTATGACCTTTAAGTACTTATCTTTTTATTTCCAGATATTTTTTCCACTTTTAGATCAAATTATTTAAAAATAAAGAAATTCAGTGTATTTTTTGTCAAACTCTTACAATTCTGTTCAAGGACTAGGGAAAAACATAGCGAAAAACCTATTCAAGAGTTTATTTTAATAAAATTCAGACATGGTTAAATTATTGTGAATAATGTTGGTTACACTGCACAAATATAAACTGTGTGTAAGTATTTCGTTTGGAAAAAGTAAATTCAGTAGAAGTTCTATTTGTTTTCAGACTTTCGTTTGGAAAATTGATACGATTTCAAATTTAAGTAACCTTATTTCCAAATAGTTGATACAAACAGTTTTTAGTCGTTTTAGGTATAGTTGACCTGTACAAGTATGTCTAGTTTAATAAAAATTAATGAAAATGAACGGTAAGATGGCACTTATTAGATTACACAATCCTTTTACGAATTTTCAAAAGAACGCGATATTCATTTTCAAGTTTTCTTACCATGTTTTACACAGGGAACTTGCTCAATAAAACAGAAGAGAATTGCTCAACTGCTGAAAACATTTCGATTTTTACATTTGCTAAAACCTAAACACTCACTACCGAACTACAGTAAAGTCTACTGTCAGTGAAAGATTATTTTCACAGTTGCAATAAATTTTTAATGTGAGTTGGAGCACGTTGACGTCTTTAAATAGTCCTTTTTCTAGATATATGTAATCCTTATTTTGTAATATAGTAAAGGTCGATACTTCTGCTTACTATACCCGGTGATAATTTATCGTATAAATAATTTGCTTGTTATTGAAGATTGAATATTTCCAGATTAACCGTAAGCGATATCAACACTTTATTAGTAAATACAATTATCTTTTTTTGTAGTGTTATAATTCGCTCAAAACTTTAAAACATGTTACATGATAATACAGTGCGAGCAACAAAGATTGAAGCATGCCGGTTCTATATTTGTTTCTAATTTTATCAAAACTATCTTATAATTAGACCTTTACCCATAATTCTTTTAAATTTGCTGTCAAATAGTGTACGAGTCTCTCATTTTGTCTATTTATACGACAGTGAGAGGTTATGTTGATTATTCCTACGTTTATATATAGTTCGTTTCACTGTATTAACCTTCCTTTGGCAAGCTTCAATCTTAGTTGCTCGCATTGTATTTTGTCTCAAAACGATTAAAAAAGTTCGTTTTGGGTAAACAAAAGAAATACTACATCTTCATAATACTTTAGTTTTGTACACAAAGTAGAATAAATTTGTTTTGATTTTGTGCTAATAATGTAGCGTGCTTTAACATAAAAATTCACTAATTAGCTTTAAACATTTCTCTAACTTTAACAGACATTACATTTATCACAGAAAATATGTATATCTGTTCTAGCAAATTACCAAATCTTTTATTTGAAACTTTAACAGATTCATTCAAACTAGTATTAGTTGATAAAAGCTGTCTTGATATTTCATTAACTGGTTACCTACCGTAACTTCCAAATTTTCTCTAGTTAGTAGAGTAGAGCTCGTTAAATATTCTCAATGAAAGAATCAGAAGCGGCGCCCGCGGTGGCTATCTAATGGGTCTATTTGTTTTCAGCCATTGCAAATAACTCAAGAATATCGGAATGATATAAAAACCGCTTGGAAATTGCCTGGCTTTCCATATAAAAATGGTTTTTTTTGTAAAGTGAATACATATCACGGTCCAAGAAATCTACATTTCTCAAGATATATTTATTTACTAAACATTACAAAAAGGACTAAAGAAGGTCATGCTGAAAGTTCCCCAGATTTCAAAACTATCAAAATAAAAATATTAATATTTCATTTTCATATATATTTCAAAAAAGGAAACTAAATATAATATCCGTTTCCCCTAACGGTTAAATAACTCTATTATAGATGAACAGACAACCAAAACTCTCTCGTAAGTAAGTTACAGCTAAAGTTTTAGATAACCTTACTAATGGGTATTAGGTATCGCTCTTGATTAAATTGTTGTTAAGGAATTAGTGTTCCGATAATGTTATTGATATCACAGTTTCCGTATATGTTCGATATTCATATCAATCAATAAACTTTATAGATTCTCAGAGAAATAATCTCTGCGGTTTTTTGAATTCCTAGTTTCTTTCAGGCAATAGAAACATTAAAATTATGAAAAATTACATCGGAAACGATTAAATATATGGTTGAAACGGCCAAAGAAATGTTGAATGATATTATAACTAGAAAAGTAATACCTAACGACTGAAACACAGATATAATTATGCCCAATTTTGATGTCATAGACACTAATTTCTACTCCCGACCGTGGAAAAATACTTTTTTTTAATGGAAGTGAGCAGAAATGCAACAACTTGGTAGTACGGATCCGAAAAATGGTCTTTATGGCCGAAATCGAAGAAAACAACTGCAACAAACCATAGGTGTCTACGAAAAAGGGCCATAATAATCCAAATTCAAAAAGCTGGAAAACTGTATAACTTTCTTAGAGTCACCTTTCTGTGAAAGAAAAAGATACCAGAGGCAATAAAAATGCAACTATACCCAAAAGTACTTAGTCCTATTGTATAGTATAGTGAATCTTGGACCCAAACTACAAGCGATAAAAACAACTGAAAGCTACTGAATGAGATAAAAAGGATAAAAAAAATGAACAGAAAAAGAAACGAGATTATAATATTACAATTAAAGATAAAACCAATAGAATCACAATCATCAACAGAGTTGACTGGGACCCATACATAGGATGAACGATGAAAGGAAACCAAAAGAAATTAAAGAAACCAAAGTGCAGGGAAAGAACAAAGTACAGCAGGAAACTGAAAAGTGAAAGATACAATGGAATGAGAACAAAACATAGAAGCATTTAGTCAAATTATTAAAAAAAATGTTTAACATGGAATCCAAAAGGATGATGTAGTATAGAGGTTTTCAAGGGTGAGATTCAACATTGATCCAATTGGGCAACAGTATCACGAAACAGAAATTATACATCATTTCTTTAGTTATCTATTTTGCTTATAATTTAAAGACCCGGAAAGGATGTAATTATATCTAGAGATATCCTATTACCTAAGTTTGCACAGGCTGTTTATTAACATTTCTTCTAAAAATATACGAACTTAGGAAGTAAATATCGTACCCCGAAATAACTTCTTGATATAAATACGCTCCTCTTTTTAATAATATTGCCAATCTTCTCATCGTATAATAAAGTTCAAACGGAACTCTCGTCGAAATATCCAACATTAAAGTTGAAAATATCTTATTAGCCATTAATAACGGTGATAATTCCACAGTTTAACACCGACCATTAAAGCCCAATGAAAATAAACACAGCTTCTCAATTATCCCTGTTGTTTATCGATCTCCTCCTGAGTATAAATTATACCTTATATAAACAGTAAGAAATTTATATTCTACCTCACCTTTATTGTCGAAAGCGTTATCTATCAATTTACGAAACCTAAATCCTTTTTCACCTCTCTTACGCGGCTCGATATAGATCTGACTCAAATTGAATTTACATATCATTTGTTTCACGATTTTTGTATCTCTGTAATGGAATGAAAGAAGAGGAGAGAAACATGTTATATAGGAACGTGTGGATTTTTAAAAACATATTGTTCTATATACGCATAAGTATAGATAACCGTTAATAAAATACAAAACTCGGAACAAACCATAACATTGAGGTACACCTGGGGGTCCTTATAAAGTTTGGTAAGTTATGTGTAATTTTTACGGCAGTAAAAGGACGATAAATAAAAAAAAAGTTTAAAATTGTTTGTCCCTAATGTGTAGGTTGAATTTCATCGCTATAAAAAGTGTAAGTGGGGGTATCTCTATTTAGAATCAGCATCGTAGATTGAGATTATACACGACGTGGCCCCCTGTAAACTTTGCTTGAAGCACTCTTTGTCATAGAAATAAAAACAACTACTTCCATCCTCCTCCTACTACTATCGTTGTCAAAAAGTGTAGTCTTTTGTATCTCTGCGTCTTCAAAATTAGTCATTTCAGTCAAATAAGGTAAAATTTTTTTCTCAATTTTTTTCTAATCCTTCTGAGATATAACGTTGGCAATTCCTCATTGAATTAAAATTATTTATATTTTGGTCAATTGCTAAATGGTGTAGAATTTAAGTTGCTAAGCTACTTAGTTCTAGCATGGTCCTTATTGAAATTTCCAAGGATTACCTTGGAGTGTCTCAAACTAGGAAGATTTTCCCAGAGGATTGCCTAAGCTTCTCCTCCCTGTTCTTCAGTTCTCTTTTATAGATACTCATCCTTGTTCTGCTAAACGGTTCCAGTCCCACCAACGATGTTCTAGTGGCCTTCTTTGTTAATAGATTGTTTAAATTCCTTAATAATAATAATAATAATAATAATAATAATAATAATAAGAATAACCTTTATTAATGCCACTACACATAGTGTTTGCACAAATCCAAAGAAGTACAAAAAAAGAAGTACAAGTACAGTATAAAGTAATAACCTAAATTATAATGTCCTCAAAATTATTGGAAACTTCATCTAATACCTAAGTTTGAAAAGTAATTGTGGCAAGTCTCTCACATGAGTGCATCAGACAATATGCAATATTATCAACAATCAACCAAATCACTAAAGCTATTGTTCAAAAATTCTTGAACAGAATAAAAGCATTTTGAAATTAGATACGTCTTCATAACCCTCTTGAAGGATATTAGCGGCAAATCCCTTACGCGCTCTGGTAAAACATTATAACACATAGGAACATAATAGTTCACACTGTCCCTACTCTTACATAATCTGAGATAATTTATTCTAAAGTCATTGTTAATTCTAGTTGAGAAACTATGGTAGTCTCTATTTACATTATAATTAATACAATTACTTCTAATATAAGTAAGACACTCAAGTATATACACACAAGGTGTTGTCAGTATTCTCAAAGATCTGTATGCATGCCTGCAATCTGTTCTGTATCCGATGTTAGCAATTAACCTAATACATCTACGTTGATTTTTGAAGATTTTAGCCATGTGTCTGGAGTGACCCCAAATCAAAATAGCATAACTCGTAACAGAATGAAAATAAGCAAAATAAACCTCTTTTAGACATTCCGGTGACAACATGTTACTCAAGGATCGTATTAAATAGATTTTTTTCATTAATTTTTTAGTTAGTTCGTTAATATGATTTTCCCAGCTTAACTTAGCATCGTTATTATTTTGATCAATTGGTTTTAGAGCTAGTGTTAATTTCTGTGATTTTTCATTATTCAGGCTAAGTTTATTCAATGCGTAC
This sequence comes from Popillia japonica, assembly GCA_004785975.1. Lineage (NCBI taxonomy): Eukaryota > Metazoa > Arthropoda > Insecta > Coleoptera > Scarabaeidae > Popillia > Popillia japonica. The sequence goes on along the minus strand of SMLS01070782.1, from coordinate 5,793 downwards.
CAATCATCAATCCTGTTGCTCACTGCTCTAGTACTTTCGTTTAAATTACTCAATGAGGAATCATAATTAATTGTAGTTGTGTCATCCGCGAACAATATAAATGTAGTGCTTAAGTCACAATTCGAAATATCGTTAATGTATAGCAAGAACAGGCACGGACCAAGGACTGATCCTTGGGGTACCCCATGTTGAACGGGTAATACGTCTGAAAACTGATTATTATATTTGGCAAATTGTAATCTGTCACTTAGGTAAGAATGTATTATGTTTATACTGAGATCTGTGAAGTTAGCTCATGCAGTCAAACGCTTTTGTGAGGTCGTAGAGACAAATCTGGGTAAAATATTTATTTTCAAAATTTTTCAGGACGATGTTACATAATTTTTGTATTGCTGCGGTTGTGGAGAATTTATTTCTAAAGCCAAATTGACAAGGACTATATAAAGAATTATTTTCGATATAATTAGTTAACTGCTGTTTAAGAATCTTTTCAAAAATTTTTAAGAAGATTGGGGTGACTGAAAGCACTTAAGCACTCTCAGACTAATTTCGATCTGATGATGTAACTGAACCGCAACAATGAAATGCAGGGCTTGTCTTCTTATGCCAATGTTGTAAAGGCTTTTTGAATCGAGCACAAAGATGAAGTACCTGATGGCGTTTCTTTCTTCTTCTTTTTCTTCTTCTTCTTAAACTCAGTTTTACACAGTTAGGTGTAAGACGGACAAGAGTTGAGTATATTTTGTCCTCCTTGTATTTTCATTTCCGTAATTTTCCATCATTGGCTGATTTTCTTATTTCTGTTCATTATATTCTCCTTTTTTTCTGCTTCTTCTCGTACTGTGTTTACTCTACTTTTCGTTAGTCTCTGTTTTGCCGGTTTTTATGCTGTATTAATTTTACCTTTGCAGCTGTAGACATTCTTATTATTTCTTTAGATCTTTCTGGGGCTGCTCCGATTTTTGTCGACTTAAAGAGATTCTTAATTTTTCTATGAGAGGAGGCAGCAGTAAAGTTGATTTGACCGTCTTCCAAGTAGCTTCTTAGAAGCTCAGTGGTGGCTTCTTATGGTGGCTCTACACAGACAAATCCTAGGAACTTGTTAGATGCTTGATCATTTTTGGCGAAACAACAGGAGGTAACTCAACTTTAAGCATGCTGGAATATGTCCTCACTTAAATTGTCCAGATTTATCGATAAGTTACCTATATTATAGATTTGCTGAAGTTGGACACCCTCCCATTATGTGCATTCAAAGAGCGTGTATTCTGGGTCGTCCACCCACAGGAGCTAGGTGAGAAAGGAGGGTTGGTAGAAGTGGAGCTTAGGCTTATAAGACGATACCTTCTCCTTAAGGCCAAGGCACCGTTTTTTTTGCTAATCTCCCGCCAATTTCTGATTTTAAATTCAGCATTTACTTCGGGAAGTAGTCATGTGATATTTTCGGAATGTAATATGAATGACATAAGTGCATCATCACATGTAAACTCGTAGTCTAAACGTTTGTTCGATTATTGTGAAGTCGATCGAAATTACTATTGTACTTATACTTTGTGACTCTTTTCCTTAGGTTTTGGAAATTGCTGTGGTGACTGACAATTATTGACAATCAGTATGTTAGAACCATTTCAGCATGGAAAAAATGCGCAGAATTTTTTTTTCGGCTAGAAGTTTACCTCTTCAATGCTGCTAAGATATTCAGTCTTGAGAACTCTATGAACAGTGCTATCAGCTAGAGGTCGATTTATTAATGATGTTAAAGGTGTTACAACAAATTTGCTTCAAAATGTTAGTAATACTGTGAACACCTGCAGATGTAGGTGGCTTAAGCTGACCTATGGTTTATGGTGAGTGCCATAGGTCCAGGGGTTGGCCAGGGTTGGTTTGGGCTTCCTCAGAGAAAATAATTTAGCGGCAGCTGTGGACTGTTTTATTTATTTTTGGTGGAGGTGACGGGAAAAAACTTTTCAGCTGCTTCTTTGTCAGTTGTATAGCTTGGTGTAATATAATTAATGATGAAATTAGTCTAAACTCAGCTGTTTTGAGAATATTATTGACAATATTGGCACATGTTCTTACAAGAAGCTAAGTCAGATTGGATGATCTAGAAAAGTTTTTGCTAGAGTGGTTACTGACGCAATTAAACGCCATATTTAGCGAAAGTAATGTTGTTTTCAATTATACTGACTAACTAAGATATTGTTCGTGGATGCATCTTATGGGTAAATGCGCTTTAACAAAAGAATAAAATACGACTTTTCACGGACGCATTAGAGAAACCATTTATTTAAAATAAACTGTTGTTTACAGATTATTTAAGACAATCTTCAATATAATACTATAAAAAGTTAATCTTTACTGTTTCATCGCCTCTCCTATTCTTGCAGCTACGACATACTTTTATGCGAATTGCATGTCGTAAAGGAAAAACTGTTTTAAATATTACAAAGAAAATCTGAGCAAGTATTCCTAGTCTCTACAGCATATCAATAGAATTTTTTTCTACAGCGAAAAAAAAAATGGTGCCGTGCCTTCGTTCTAGACGACATCGTTTATTCCCTGTGTGTCTACACGCCGTTTGTCTTTATCGGTAAGTGCTCGCGATGAGCAATATGGTCCGAAAAGGATGGAATCGAATCAGACGCAGGTGTATGTAAAAGCCCAGCTTCTTTTTCCGTCGTGTCGCAGAAAGTCGAGTTACAACACATATATAAGATTAGAAAAGTTGATTTCGTTATTCCAAGGCCGACAAAAGACGGAACTTATAATTTCGAATTCTCAAAAGGTTTCGTTCGTTGGATACGCGCTTTTACTTCGGCGCAAATCTCTTTAGTTAGTGCGTGATTGACATCTTTTGATATAAAGAAGCCAAATTACAAATTTACAGATATTGAAATTAGTTCAGTACCTACTTGATGTTGTCAGGCGACATCAAATGGTAAGCATCTAAATGAAACTCGCTTATTACCCTGTGTGGCGTTCAAAGAGATGTGATCAGTAAAGGTTGACGGAAGGAGAAGTGTTTTATTCATATTTAAAGAAAAGGTAATATTAAATATCGAAGAAAATATTTTTCGTAAACAAGGCTTAGCTGGAAAAATGCTGCACGTGCTGATATACTCGTATGGATGTGTGTAAACTGGGTAATACGTACGGTTGGAAATGAGTACATTGCGTTGAAGGACACGGTAAAGTTCTAGCACCAATTCAACTATTATCTAAGTAATTTCTACATTATTCGGATACTGAACTGATTGAAAGTTAATAATAAAATAATGCAAAGTTAAAAAAAAATTAAAAGAAAATGACGTCTTGAGTGATGTCAACCCATATCATTTCTACTAGTATTATAATTGATAGATCTTTCAAGTAGCATTGTGGAATGGTATGGCGAAATTATAACATGGGTCGTGGTTTCCTTATTCGTCTTAAAACAAAGACCCTTCGATCCTAAAGCTATTGCCCTTTCTCCTGAAGCAAAAGTTAATTCACCGAAGCAACCTCCAAATTTATTTGACTGGTGATTTATAACTCTCAAAGGAAACGAGAATCTTAAAACTGTAGATGGGATAGTGAAAACTTCTTATACAAAATCACTAACCAAGTTTATTTGGCTGGTGGTTTATGATCCTCAAAAGAAACTAAAATCGTGAAACCGTGGCTGGCACAGTTAAAACGTCCTAGCTCCCTTAATTATTCGAAGGACTCGATGCCAATCACATACAATACTTTAACATGATGAACTTATTGCAAATCAACCACCAAATTTATTTGGATAACGGTTTCTGACCTTCAAACGAAATAAAAATCGGCTATTATCATTATATTGCAATGGCTACTTCATTAGCACTGTCATGGCAATGGAAAAAATGTTGCTGGAAAAGAGTGGATAACCTCACACATCCAAAAGTTTTTCATTTTGTGAATTCTATACTCTGCAGTTAGGAGGTCTTTATGAGTTATTTTAAGTAATTACAAACTTCTTGTACAATATATATGTACATATACATGAACGTGTGGCAAAAACTGTTTTACTGATGCCAAATTAGTATGATCTACGCTAATGACTGAGTTAGTAGCAAGTAGGGTGTATAAAACTGGACAGTGGTACGTAAGTAACATAGACGTTTTGGGCACATCTTTGTTCATCATTTCAAGAACTTGTCGATCTCAAAATTCGCCAGAGTAGATGATGTTTGGCAGCATCAAACCCTTGTGAATACAAACTTTTATCTTTTATGAATGACTACTGTAAATGTATTAGTATCGTTGCTGCCGCGAAGTGATGAAGTGACGAGAGGATTTAAAGTCTGTTGATGGAGATCCTTGTTTGATTTCTATTTCAGCCAATTTTAAAAATTTTGGGCGGGCATAAAATATGAATATGACAAAGATTCTTTAACCATTTTTGTACTGGCTACGGAAGTAATCTCTGTTTTTGTTTATATGGCTAGATTATCATCTCTGGCAGGGCTGTCCTCCTTTTTCAGTCTACTACAAGACGAAATGATTAGGAAATATAGGTAGCTTCGAGAAGAACGTTCTCACAAAGCTAAGCAACAAGGGATATTGGGAAGAAGAACGATGCACCTTCTCCCTAAAGGCAAATAGCATTAAGTGGTATACGTACGGTTTCAAAACTGATTAGGGAACAGGTGTAGGAGTATTCGGACCAGGAGTCAAATACTTAGAGCCAACGGGAACTTACCCCAGCGTCTTCCAGGCAGAGATCAATGCTCAACTTACTCTTGATCGGAAGCAAAACATTGGAATTTTCTCCGACAGTCAAGCAGCCATAATGGCGCTGGACTCTAACACCGTCAGATCGAAATTAGCCCGGGAATGCTTAGAGAAACTAAACAATCTAGGCAGAGAGAACAGAGTTGTACTATGATATATACCGAGACACACTGGAATCAGTGGCAATGAGAAAGCTAATTTATTAGCAAAGAAGGCCGCCACAACATCATTTGTGGGACTGGGAACCATTTTCCGAAATAAGGACGAGGACCTATGACGGAGAAATCAAAGGACAGGGAGCAGAAACTTAGGGCAACCGTCTGGCAAAAGCTGAGACATTGCTTGGTAACTACAATAAGCAAAGACCAAGTGCTTTGCTAGAAGTAAGTAGGAATAAATTATGTGTACTTGTGGGTTTTCCCACAGGACACTGCCACCTTGGAGAACACACGAGTAGGATAGGTTTGAAACACACTAGCGAGTGTAGGTTTTGCGTGGTGGAAAACAAAAATCTGGAACACCTGATATACAACTGCATGGTTATTGGAGCAATTCGCGTCAGTAATTTTGATAAAGTTGACATTGATGAGGGGAAAATAGCCTCCTTGAAACCATTCCAGTTTATTAAAGCCCTTCGACTGGATGGAGATTTATAGCTGTAGGGAAATACCAACAATAGATCATTTGGTCGCAGTGCAACATCATCCTCAATTAAAATTCTAATTCTAGATGAGATTTTTCGATAAATATTCCTTCTTCTGTTACAGACTTCAAGGAAAAAATTATATCAGTAAAGTTTAGTGTTGCCTGATTGATGTAGTACGTACATATGTGGGAAATTCATTTATACTATCAGCATATTGGAGGTTATGGAATAAAACCCTACTTGGAGAAGGAGCTGAGAAAATCTCCAGATCCTTTAAAGATTTATATTATGTCAAGCTTTTATACTGGACACTGTTTATATAACCTACACCTTAAAATACTCATTAATGTTGCGCTAAACCTTCTAAAATGCCTATATTTCAACGTCCCAACCACATTAGACGAGAA
>SMLS01070781.1:0-13540 GCA_004785975.1 Popillia japonica | reverse complement strand
GTCATTATAATCATGGAGATATACCATATGATGCACTAGAAGCTTACCCAGGTTTGTATATAGGACAAGCTCATTTCAGCACTGGGCTTTTTCCTGCATCTATTTATCCTTATCGCAATAGCGCTGTAGCGATGCTTGGCCCACGAGTGAATGTCACAGAACATTTAAAGGTAATATTAATTTATAGTTGCTATTTGTGTTATAGAGTATAGATCTCTAATAAGTCCAGTAAGCCTAAAGTGAGAAATATCTAAATGTTTAGTTGAATATTTTTCAGTTTTTAGAGCCAAAAGGAAATTGGAGTGGCGATTCACTTATTTGTTATAGATGCTATACATATAATATAACTGAGATCCATATAAAGTTTAATGAAACAATTGAACATCCATTGTTATGTAGAACGCATATTATTTTAAGTGTGCGAAATAACTAGTTTAGTTCAAAACGCTGTAATTCCCGATAATCCCGAAAAATTCAAATACTTGAACCTATTCTCAAAAATAGATAGGCTAGTTTTATTTACGAGAAGATTAGTCAAGAGCATTTAATGATTCTTCAATTATATAAACTTCCATTGCCGTTGAAGGGATGAATTCTTCTGAATTTCTGTATACACAGTATACTTTCCTTGGATCTTATTACGTATCCTAACATTTCCGCAGCCAAGTCTCATGGGATATGAATATAAATACTTGAAAGCCTAACTTTTAGATATATGTACATTTGTCCATTAGTAGAATACTAACATACATATATAGGGAAATGTCATCAGTACTTATAATATACAAGATAGCAGATAGCCCAATGTTCCAATCGTCTTGGTACGGTATAGAGAGTGCATTTGGAGTCTGTAATATGAGATACTGATACTGATTTTTCTTGTTTTTAATTGGTTTTGCTATATAGGCACATACTGTAGATTCAGAGTAGGTACTGTAGATACAGATTACTGATGGCTTGATCGAACGTTTGATTCTTGAACTAATACCTTAGTAGATCATGGCCAGTGAACAGAATTGTGATGGTGCTAAGGTCTCTTTTGTTGATGTCCACCAGCAAACTTGCCATAATCGCAGAAAAAGTAAAAAAACTTTTTTGATTGTGTTTGTTGGGTTACGTGTCTTTAGAATTTTAATACTGCTTGATTGTCTGATAAAATGTGTATGTGTCCACTTCGGAAGTGCCTTCTTAATCATTCCTGGACATATTGTTCACTTTTGTATCTGTTTGGAGTCTGTTGGTATACCGCCGTACGTACAGATCCTATACTTTAGGTTCGCTGGCCTCCCACATTGTTGTATGTTGTATGTTTTCCTACAATTAACTAACTGCTGGGGATATGAAAATAAGAATTGTGACTCGTAGCTATTATATATGTTTTCAGTTCACCACGTTTCACTTTATTGCTTCGTTTTTACCTTTCAGATTCTATGTACGCCGAAGCCTAGAAACTTCTACTGGGATACAGTAGACTTCACTAGTGATAATATCACTTTAATGAAAAATGCTGTTGTTGGAGGATTTCAAGAATCATGGTTGACTTATATAGGTCTTGTAAATCATTTGGATAACTGGAAAGTTGGAAAAGTGTTCGACATAGAAGACAAGGCGTGGAGAGGCATCTACGTTTGGGATACTGATGGTAGTCTCGTAACGCTACAGCAATTTAAGCTACTGAAATACAAAACAAAATAGCAATATAACTTGTATTTTAATATTGATTCATAATAAGTGGTCATTAAAGTTTAGGACTTTGTTATTCTTTTAAATTAAATTAGAATATATTATTTTTCAGCTAGATTCTATTTTTTTTACTAAAAACATTATACATTTACATATAAAAGAAGTTGAGATAAGCCCCTTTCTCTATGTTTTGTATTTTTATGCTACAAATATTATCGAAGGAAATCCCATGTCATTTCTTGTGTATGTAGGCTATAATTGATTGACGGCTCTTTATTCAACGTTTCAGATTTTGCAAGTATTGTGTATTATGATGATAACATAGCTGGTTCATTAGTCTCCTTGTAATGAAGATTAGCGTTCATATAAACCCAAATATAGAAATGTTTTTAATAGATAATAACTGTTTTTGATTAATACGTATGCATAAATTACAAAATAAATTTAATAGAGTATCTCCAACGATTTCATTAATAACTGCTATTTTCAATTTAGAATTTGTGTTTTTATAGGAATTTTTGAGTTGTGGGTGATGTATATTAGAGTTAGTTTGTTATTACTGATATGGGCGGGAGTAGTTCTTGAAGTAGGTAAGTAATAATAAAATAATATTTTGTATTTAACAATATATGCTTGGACGCTAGATCTATGTTATTTTATATTTATATTCAAATTCCAAATTGAAACTTGTTTATAATTATAATAAATTTTAGAATTCTACTTTCAATAATATATACACAGCTATAGGTTTCATTTTTATGACGTCTATTCATTTTCTATGTTTGTACATACATATGCAAACGTTTGTGGTACCATTTCCGTATTTTTACTTACTGTTCATTCATTTTTTTGAGAGAATATGCTCCAAAAAGTAATTTGCTGATATTTGCTATGAAACACTTTTTATTTCGGTAACTGAGCCGGGTTTAAAGAATATATGTAGTTAAACTGTACACTAAAGTTGCAAAGAGCACATATAGTTTTAATAATGTAGTATTTTGGTATTTTCTAGTTACTTATTTTTAATATTATTGTAGCTGCTGTAGTACAAGATTTTTACTGGAGAAATTATGTTCATGGAGATGTACCTTATGATGCTGTTGAAGCTGCTCCAGGTTTATATATAGGACAAGTTAACTTCAAAGATTATCTACTACCAACCGCTATTTATCCTTATCGCAAGGTTGCCATTACTACAGATGTAAAACGTGAATATGTTAAAGATAACATAAAGGCAAGTCAAATTGTATTGACTATATTTTATTTTCTTAGTTTGTTATAGCTATTTTTAATTTTATTAAAAGATACTGAACAATATTAATCACTCTACTATAGCAATATAATAAAAAAGGTTAAGTATTCTGCTTATCAAGCCTCATTAACCAGTACTAGACTCTAACTTGATCATTTTTGTTATAGTAGTAAGTTTAGTTATACCACAAGTTCTAATTAGAGGTATCTTTTGGTTCTATTACATTTTGACACTTTTCGAGGTTTTTTTTTTTTCAAAACAATGAATAATATTCTGAACTAATTCTGTAGCGACCAACTAAGAGTAACTAGATTTTGCAGTTTTATTGATGGAAGTTGCTTTTTAAAGGCAAACTGTTTTCCGTACTTATACTTATGAGATAAATTCGCTAAAAACACCTAGATATCCACAATATTGGAAGGACCAATAATATTCTGCACATGGCGAATGCAGGGAGAAAAACATTAGATGATCTATTATGACAACTTAGGAATTCGAAGACGATTAGATCTTCTAAGCAACAAGTTATTGGGTGCCTCTGTGGTGTCAAGTCAGAAAAATATATACTACCTTGATTAAAAATTTATATCATAGTTAACGATTTGGGTTTGCGAGTGTACCGAAAAAACCACGTCGTTTTCAGTCGAAAAAAAAAGGTGATTTTTAAGGTTTTCATAGATTACCACTATGTCGTGCATCATGGATTTCTGCAAGAAAATCAGACAGTCAACAAGGAGTATTATTTGGGCGTTATGAAGCGCTTGTGGGAAGTAATTTGCCTAAAAAGGAAGGATCCCTGGGCAAACAACTCGTGGATTTTGTATCATGACAACGCCAACGCACAACGGTATCATTATTCTCGAGTTTCTCCCTAAAAATAACGAATACCAATCCGCAGCCACCAAATTCACCTGATTTAGTTCCCTGTAATTTTTTCCAGTTTTATCCACTCAAAAAACCATTACGGAATCGCGTTTTAACAGCTGAGCACAGATAATACAAAAATCGAAGACGGCTGTGATGGTTATACCGAAAATGGAGTACCACAAATGTTTTGAGAACTGAATCAAGCGCTGGCATAAGTGCGTTGCAATCGATCGGAATTACTTCGAAGGGAACGACACCAATTTTAAAGAATAAACTTGTATTTTTAATTTTGTGAGTAAATTCCGGGAACTTTTTGATCAAGGTGGTACATATTATATGGCGTGGAAGATTAGTGTCTTGTCTGATATGCGTCCTCCTCATTCTCCATATAGCGTAGTTAATCCCAAGTGGTATAACAATTGGTTTAATAATTAGTTGTCATTGTTAGTTGCCTAACAATACGTAGCAGGCAACAATTTATTTCAAATTCTTTTTATTGTGTTTTACGTTACAGATATTATGTACGTTAGAGCCGAAAAGATTTTACTGGGAACCTGTAGACTTTACCACACACGATTTTTCTTTAATGACAGACGCTGTAGTTGGCGGATTCCGCGGATCATATGTGATGTATATTGGCTTATTGAAACACAAGAATAATTGGAAAATTGGAAGAGTATATGATGCGGCGGAAGATCTTGGTATTCTAGTATGGGATGACGATGGCAAAGTTCCCACATTTCATCGATTCGAATTACTAAAATATAATTCTAGCTCACTGGACAGGAGTGATTATCGACTTTGTGATCAATGAACAATGTTATGAATAATAAAGGATTTGAATAATTACTTACTATAAATTATTATGAAGTAAACTGAAATGCTTCCCATATCAAACTTTACCACATACATATGTATGTACATATATTTTTCTTTTGGGTTCCTTAACTACATATGATTTCAACATATCCGATATCTGATCTGCTTGTGTAAATGTATTGTGTATTGACTTTAAAATTAAAGACTACTTACTTTTAGTACTATCTATAGATCATGCTGAAGACGGGTTGAATCTAAAGCTCGATATGTAATTAAAAACTACATTTAAAAAGGTCTAGATTCAACGGGATAGTATATCTCGAACATAGTACTAGATTTGCCCCGGCAAAATAAAGCAATAGAAAAGCATTCTCGTTGCAACCTGTAGAAGAAGAAATCTAAAATTGTTGCATAAAATTAGTGCATAGTAGGAGAGGAGGGGGTAGGATTTTGAAAAATTTTCCTATCTAGCTTCTTTAGAGTTTTTACAAAAAGTACATTAGATTTTATTATTTACAGAATACATTGTAGTGTTTAGCATTGAATGAACTGGTCATAGCATTCCCATACCTGTTTCCTATGTCACAGCATTTAAACCACGGTCATTTATGTAAATGAAATGAAAAATTGGTTGATAGCCGGCTGTGCTGGACCTTCGCATGGTTCGTCAGATTTAGGCTTTCAGCCACGAATGCTGAACACCATCAGATCGTGTCTCAAGGACCGATGATTCCACACTGTGGTAAGCGGAACAGAATCCTATGTCGCATCCCCAAACTGACCGACCACCGAGTATTTTTTCAAGAGCCTCGAGATCTCAACTTGCGCAGAGGCAGCTAGACCGAATCGAAGGATTCATTTGCTCATGTGATCTGACGATAAATCCGAAGAAAACACAAGCGATTGTGTTCAGTCGGAGACTACAGCTCCTGCACGAGAGATGTCTATGGAGCAGAAAGATCGAGTACTTGGAAATGATTCTCCACAGTAGGCTAATCTTCGTCGAGTATCTAGATAGAGCTAGGAACAGGGCCATCGCTCGGATGGGCCAGCTATATCCTATCCTAGGTAACCATAAACTCGATTCCAAAGTTGGCCCGGTGCTGTACAAGATATTCATCCACCTCATTCTAACCTATCCCAGTCCAGCTTCAATCAATATCCATCCCCTAGTGCGAGTACAAAACCGCGTCCTGCGATTAATATCTTGCCTCCTTAGAAGAATTTCGCAGGCCGTCCTGCGACACCTAACAGCGGCTGACTTCAATGACTTGAAAAGTTCGTGAAGAAACTTAACAGAGGATTCTTCGAGAAGTTTCTTAATAACAATAATCCGGCGATGAGTAGCGCAATTGTGCAAAGTTAGCGGAACCTACCAGACATCGGACTATAATGCAAATACTCCGATCAACGTAATCCGATGTAGAAGATCCGAACATTAATCCTATCTGCAGTTTCATGATCTTAGGCATCCACCACTGAAGGAGATCCAGGAAGAAGACTCTGAGCTAGCCTAACCAATAACATTTAATGACAACCAGAAAAATGCCCCAGAGGAACTGGAGCTAGAAGAAAAGAACTCCCTATAGAAGAAGGCCAACATACCCGCACACACGTCAGATTAAATTTGAATTTTTTTGTAATAGATGATCGTTTTATTAAGTTATAATGTCTTGTGTGTATACAAATAATCTCAACAGCTTCTGTTATGTATACGGAGAATTAATTACCCAACGACATAAGCGGAATATTACGTCTTTAATAGAAATTTATATTTTCACTATTTTGGTCTAAAAATTAAATATCTGAACAAGGAATGGACTCCTCACATGTGCTGCGCATGGTCTGCTGTTATTTTCGTGTGCTGGGGAAACGGTTAGAACATCGCTATACCATTTTCAAGATCTACGATTTGGATTGAAGAAACGGATTATTTATCTAATTGCTACCGTTGCTGTACGAAAACTTCGGGTATTTCAACAAAAATAAAAACAAGGTTAGTTACGGTAGTGTGTCATCTGTTCCTCGTCCAGTATCTCATTCAGAAACTTAGCCAGTTCAAAGACTTATAGATACTTCGAATGAGGAATATGCCATTACAGACTCAGAGGAAGAGGTTTCAGATTTGTTATTGGCCAGCGAGGATAAATAATTATCATCTCTAGATAACGGACCTGAAATAGTAAATTAATATTAAATAGCCTTCCTCGAGACCTGAATTTGTCAAAATCTCAAGCAGAAATACTGGGATCAAGTGTGAATGCTATTAGCTATGGGCACACATATTTCTGTGTGTCGCAATCTCTAGAAAAAACGGTAAAAGTACTTCTCAACTGAAGAAGGTCTTCAATTCTACAATAGTGATGATGTACCCGAACAAATTTTGTTTAATTATTATTATTATGATTGCAAGAAAAAGTAAGAGAGTACAATCTAAAAAAATAATAAAAAAATAAAAATGTGTTGCCCAGTGGTTTACAACTTTTCCAACTGTCGGGAACAATGCTCTCATTTATCTGCAAGCAAGGTCAGCACCGAATATCCAAAAGGCAATAGTGCGAGAATATACCAGCAGAACATGAAAAGAAATTTTGTTTATCGCAGTTATGTAGTATACCATTTTCTGATATTTGTTAAAAGATCCTTGATGAAGAATCTAAATTATAATAAAAATATTGAAACAATCCATTTTTCTAATATGCTGTTATGTTTAGAATTCATTCAAATAACCGTAAGGTGATTGTAAGTTGTGTGCATATCTCTTCTACCATAGGAAAAATATTGTTTGTATTTGCAATAAATACTATTTGAAGTGTTCACTGTAGAATTATTGCTATTCTGTTTATTTTAAATGACAAAAACATTTGATATATTCCAGTAGAAAAACAAGGAGTAATTTCCAATATCGCTGTATATCAATGCATTTTTAAAACCTGCACATTATAATAATAATAATAATAATTTCTTTATTGTTACACCACCAAATGCAAAGATCAACAACAAATAACCGTCAGCAGCAAATATAATACATATATGCAGATGGGGCAAACAAAGGGCCGAATTCAGATAAATCTGCTGTACATTGCATTTGACTTTTGAAGTCGATTACCACAATAATGTTGTTTACTTCTTGTATCAGAATTTTTTATTACTAGTTCCCATGTCAATTTAGGTACATTTATATTTATTGCATATCTATTTCTCAACTTTTTCAGGGAAATTTAAAGCATTTCAGTCAACTGTTGCCATGGGCAAATTTATAAATTGATCGATTCGTTTCTGTCAAAGTTTCTACTACATACATATAAGTACAAATAATCCTAGAACTACCGGACAGATCCAATAGACCGGAACCGATTTTTAATCATTGTTTTATCATATTTATGGACTAATGTATTATCAGACTTTTTAAGTACGAGTCATAGCTTGTTGACAAAAAATTATTTTAGAAAGAAAGGTTTTGGCAGTATAAAAATACTTTCGCCATTTGATGCAGCACTTTAAGAGATGTTTTTGATATAATATTGTATAAACTTTTAATTGTAATTACGATGTGTACCAAACTAGTATTTTAGGGATGTTTAAAGGTAGGTTATTCGCAGTTTTATTTTGTCAGCAGTGTACAAGATGATGATATCATTTTGTTACTGTTTAATATCATTAATGGGGAAGGAAACGGAATGTATTCTCTGGCTTTATGTATTTTTAATATTGCCATTGTTAGTTGTAATGCACAATTTGCTGTATTTCTTTTTCTTTTATTTCATTCTTTTGGCATTTGTTTGCTTTTATGGTTGGTTGAAAGGACATTCGTGGATGTAGTTATCTGTATCTAATGACTGAAACCCGCCATTTGCGTATATATCAAATTGGTATTTGACGGTTGATAAACAGCTTATAACTTTCAGAGGAAGATGTCCCTTTCCTAATCCATCAAAAGCTGGGCGATATCGAATAAAATTTTGGGTCATTTGTGATAGTGTAACTTATGCATGAAACCAGGAAATTTATCCTGAAAAGTAGAGGCAGGAAAGAGATAAGAATCAAGCGGAAAAGGTTGTAAAACATCTAGTAGAAGAAATTGAGAACTCTGGAAGGAATATTACTTGCTGCAATTTCATTACTTCGTACAATCTTGGAAAGCATTTGTTTTCAAAAAACCTAACACTAGTTGGTACGATCTGTAAAAGTAAGCCTGAATTACCATCTTCATTTGTAGATCCAAAACATCGTCAAGTGTTTTCCACAAAGTTTGGTTTTATAGAAGATGCATGATTAGAAACGCAAGCTTGTAACGTTGCTTCACAGTCTCCTCCACAGTGAGAAAAATGTTGACAATGACCAAAAAGAGTAATCTTCGGTAATTCTGGACTACAATAGAACAAAAAATGGACAAAATGACACGATCATACACCGTGAAAAGGATGACGAGGAGCTGGTCTCTTGTAGTTTTTTATAATATGATAGAACATCAGTGTCATGAATGCATATGTACATCCATACTATTGAAACTTTTGATTCGAAAAAGAATTTCTAATTGCGTTAGAGAAACGAGCTTGCAGAGTACAAGGACAGCGAAAAAACAGCAGAAAAAGTAGGTGAAGCATCTACTAGTTCTGAGATTTCAACAAAGAGGAAAAGATGTAATATTTGTCCATCTTCAAAAATTATAAAAAAAAAACAAATTGAGCACATTGTAAAAACAATGTATGCAGTAAACACTGGGTAGTTACTGCCTACTTACTACCTACTACCTTTGCGGTATAGATTTAATCAAACTCCATTTTCTTCGAATATTTATAAAATTTTATTGCATATATTTAACTGAATTATGGAATTATTACAATACTTTTTATAAAAAGTTAACTATGTTTAAAAATCTAATATGTAGACTATACTATACCGCAGATAAATAAATATACACGATTTTAACAATACATTCATTAATTTACATTACTTTTTTCTTAGTACTCTACAGAAGATATAGACCACAAGAGAATCATATGATATTACCAGACCTATTTAAGGATACTATGCTTTACTAAATTTTAGTCGTATATCTCATATCTGAAGTATACACAAATTTAGTTTTGATACCGCAACGCGGCGACCAAATTCGTAAGTGATAAGACACCATTTTTATACATTTAACTGGAAACAGGGAAGAGTGTTGTTTTCATTAGGATAGAGCGTGTGCCGATTAAATATTTTACTATTAAAAACCATGTGGAACATATTCTATCTAACATTGTTATTGTTGGGAAGTACTTTAGAAGCTGGTAAGCTCTTACAATTGTTTATAAAACTAGAATTAACCAACTTGTGCATGTTTTTTAGCACTTAATGATATGATTGATATTATAAATTATATTTATATCGTTTTTTAGATTGTTACTTTCAAGATGTATATTGGAGAGAATACATTCCTAATCAAATTCCTTACGATGCCTTCGAGGCTTTACCAGGGAGATATATAGGACAGTTTGTGTACAAAGACAATCTTCTCGTTGGTACCATTTACCCACATTCAAATACGGTAGTTAGTGAACATTATGGGCAGAAGAATGCTAAAACCAATATCAAAGTAAGTAACATACTTTTGTTTCCAGTATAGAGATACTGAAAGATATTTACTTCCGTTAGATACTGTGTACTATGCATACTGAAAAAACTATATTGGGAAGAAGTGGATTTTGGCATACCTCAGGATACGTACATGAAAGATGCGGTTAAAGGTGGTTATGGGGAAGATGTTGAATCGGATGTCTTTATTGGAAAAGGACTAGATATATCCGAATGGAAGATAGCGAAAGTAGTAGAAGTTGTACATCCTGGAAAAGGGCTGTGGCTCTGGGACAGCAATGGGAATGCATCTCGAAAATATCAATTTTTTATTTTGAAATATAATTCTACCGCTATTGATAAATCATATACTGTTTAATCATTTGCAAATGATTATACTTCCAATTTAATTATGGTATAAATCTAAAATGAAAATCCCTTGGATAATCTACCAATATGTATAGGACCTTCTAAACTGTAGTTTTTACCCATATTACTCGTTCGAACTATAGTTGCGTAAGTAGTGTGTGCAAATGTGTTTTCATGGATTTGTTACAGCATTACTGCAACGTAGATAATGTTATGTTCTCTATTATTTCCCAATAATGAACGGAAAGTTGGCTAGAGTACCATACTAGCAAAATATTACTACAAGTACCACACGTAGGATTAAATTTAAAAAACAAAAAAGATAACTAACAAATAACTAAATAGCTGCGTATATATTTATAACATATACGCATAATATTACTAAAGTAACATGGGTATAAGTAATGTAATAAACAATTGTAATTGTAACATTAACAGCACAATATACATATATGATCAATCAAATAATGTTTTAGGAATTTAAATAACAGACCAATTCGGATTATAGGATAACTGAACTTTTAAACTTGATTTGTCCGCGGTAAAAGAATTGACACAATATACCCGTTTAATAGAATAATTTACATCGTACCCAGGCAACCCAGGCATATGTCATCTCAGTAAGGACGATTCATGTTTGTAAATAGTGCTAATTCACTCTACATATCCGAACCGGTTATGCATTTGGCGAGATTCTCAAATATTTTTTGTTCTTATATTTTAACTATATTTACGAAAAGGGAAATAAATGTTATCTTATTATATCGGCGTTCTGTCGGTTAGTTTGTTTTGCGGTTAGATAAATCAGAAGCTATCGTAATGTATAAAAATCTGCTTTGCTTGTTTCTATTATCTAGAGGTCGTGTGTTAAGTGCGGGTAAGTACATTATATTATTTCTGGGAAATATTTTTAAATAATTTAGAAAGAAATCATGTGCACGAATTAATTGCATTTACAGTTTGTTATTTGTATGTCTATGTTTCTATGTATTTCATTATATTTTACACTATTTTAACTACTGTTTGATTAATTTTAGATAGGTATACATACATACATATATAGGCTGGCGCATTAGTGTGTGGAAGCTCGATATATCCGAAATTATAAAAATTAGTAAAAAAAACTTATCGAAACAAATGGAGGTATTCTCAAGTTTCATATCTTAAAGTTAGTTCCACAGATACAAGGTGTTTCATAACAGCGTGCCAGACCTGACTTATGTTTTTCTTTTAATGGAACGCTATACTTTTTTGCATTTTTTTAAATCTGCTTACTTTTATGAGCCTTTTCATATAGGTTTTGCTAGATCTATACCGAGTGTTTCAAAAGTTATGACCATTTTTACGTCTAAAATAACGTGTATATTCAGAATGTTAGCCCCTCTGACTCTTTCGCACTATTAAATGGTTTGGTTACGTCTTATATTTTTGGTGGTTCGAGAATTGAATAAAAAGAATATTTGTTGTATACAAAGTGAGTCAAAACTCGAGTCCTTAATTTTCCCATTAAATTTAAATAGAACGTCCATATTTCTTATGACGTTTCGATAGATATTTATCGGTTCACTCGTTTTTGTGAACCATTCTCTATACCTAACTCTTTGGGTTTAGAAAATATTTCAAATTTAAACTGACAAATTGCGTTACTATTTGCATCAACCGTAGTTAACTATTTTGTTTTTTTACCACGTAGTAGTACCAAATAGAAACCGACCAATATATGGTGGCTTTAGCTGGCCATACCAAATTCAGTTACACCAAGCATTTTGCGAATGGGCTCAACACCAAATCTATGATCGGATAGATTTCGTTGATCGTCTCGACCTGAAGCAACATTTCACAAAAATGGAAGCGTAAATAAACACAACTTTCATTATTATTCTACCGACAATCCGCATATCACGCACGACATAGCATAAAGTAGGTCGTCTTCTGAACGTTTGGGGGTGGCATAGTTGGAAATTACGCTTGTGCATCCCCCGCTCATTCTTTCTTTTGCCTTATTCCCCTACATTCGCTATAACCAATACTAATCACACACAGTATTACTTACCGGGTGGCGAGCAAGCATGACCTGCGCTGTATGTTAGCTGTCTCGCCTTTACGAAGGCAAATAATTTTGAACTAAAAATAATTCTTAATAATAAATTAAATAAATAAAGCAAATGTCTTTTTATGGCAAGAAAACTAAAAATAATTCTAATGAATAAAGGGCAAAACATTGCTGTCGAGACGCGTTGGCAATTATCAAAGTGTTTGGTGCCCTGTGGGTGATAGTAAATTACTGTTATAAAAAATAAATGAAATAATTTCAATTTAATAATAAATGTAATAAACTTGAGTTTCTTAAACATTATTGATACCTCAAATAAAAGGTTCAATTATACCTACATTCTTTGCTAAGCAATATCGCAATCTATGGTAAGAACTCAGCCTTATATTCGCTAACATTTTTGGGCTAATATTGTTAGAAATGTGAATAAATTTTATTTCGCAATTGCTATAAATTGACAGGTCTAACGTCCTCAACGTCGTAGATTGTTTCTATTAAATGAACCCAGTAGCAGAAATCGATTGAGAATAATTCGGGTGAACGTAGTGGCCATTTAATGTTGTCAGAATGAGCTCCAATCTATCGATTATCGAGTTGATCAGTTAAATAATTTCGGACAACTACTGCATTATGAGCTGGACAATCATCTTGTAGTAAGTAAATGTTCTGCATATCTTTATCGGGAACTTGCTGTACAGTTAGAAGATGTAAGTGTTCAGTAATTCTAAGTATGTATTTGCGTTCGAAGTTCCATTGATGAACAAAGACTCAATAACATGATTGTTTAGTGAAGCAACACAAACATTTATTTTGTCCTGTTGTTGGCTAGATGAGCTTATATCTGTGCTTATAGCTGTGCTCGTTCTGCTGCGACTTCTAACCAGCGGAAAGGAAGACTTGTCGGTAAAAAGGATATTTCTCACCAACACTTAGTC
>ML219032.1:42090-66181 GCA_004785975.1 Popillia japonica | reverse complement strand
GCCTGACATCTCTATTTCCACTATTGTTAATGATACTGATTTGATTATTAGCAAATAAATCGTGTGATGACAATCATGGTATATAATTTAAAATTTGAAGAAAGTTAATTTTAAATACTTTGTTGCTAACTATGTATGTCAAAAAATTTCGAAAGAACTAGAACTAAAAATAAAAATGATGTATATTTTATTGATGGAAGTAATGTCCCGAAACATTTGCATGCTATTAAATGCACAAGAGAGAATTTCTAAGATAACGTTAGTACTAACAATAAGACTCATATGTAATATTCATGTTTATTAATAAGCACTATTTATGTACATGTTTTATTGGCCAGTCGCAGAAGAATGTTATAAACTAGAAAAGATTGTAGATATACCACGCCCTTTAAGATTGAGTTATTAAATCTTGCTTATAAGTTAAGCCTGTTTGACACGACGTTAAATTTACGTAACAATTAACGAGAAAATTTTTGGATTCAATTTTCGACCAATCAAAATTAATCCTTTTATGTCACATGTATCAGGATATCCAATCAACATTTCATTATACTGATAACTACCCACTAGCGATAACACCCCGGCTGTGACTTAATGTCATATCACTGCTTATGTAAAACTTTTGACAGTTTCAAATTTAATTTTCGAAATGTCACGATTTGGAGAACTAAATAGTGAAATATAGATAAATTGGAAACAAATTCAGCAACTTCTGGAAGCTCATTTAGTTTTTCAAATTGTACTCAATAATTGTTCTTTTAATAAATAAATGTTAACGTTAATTTAAAAAGCCAAACATTTTCTGACCAAATATCCCACGGACAGAGATAAATCTTCATAATTTTATTACTTTCCTCTAGCACGTTTCTTTAGGTAACATCCCTCCGCCTACGGCGTCGGGATGTTACCAAGCAACGTGCCTCGGAAAGTAATAAAATTATTTTGTGATTATCACTGTCCTAGGGATATTACTACTGAAAATTACGAATAAATTTTCTAACAAATTTACAAAACAATTTATGATTTTCTGTTTGCAACGTACACCAAATTTTTAACACAGTCTTTACCTGCACATGCGTACTAAAGAGTAGTTGGTGTTTACAGCTTGATATAGCCAAACTGACATTTGACGTATTTAGTAGACTTTAAGGATATTTCAATTTACTATTACATTGTACAAAGAATTCAAATAAATTTTACCTCAAAGTAGCACTTGGAAATTATGATTATGTCTTAGCTTGTTACTTAAATTTTAATAGGAATTTTGTTGGTTATGAGATGAGATATTTGAATGAAATGACAAATGTCAAAATAATAAAACGAACATTTTTAAGTGAATGAAATATGTTTATATCCAACAAACAAGCAAAATTTTATAAAAATTGTTCAAAGTGTCCACCACCTTGTTCGAAACATTTCTCACATCTTCTTCTAATGGAGGAAAAAACGTTTTGTAGTATCGCATTGTCAATTCCATTAATTCTTTCAGCAATTCTGATTTGAAGGTTTGCAAGATCAGGTATCTGTACTCGATAAATTGAGTTCTTTAAGAATGGCCATAAAAAGAAATCACATAGGGTAATGTCACAAGATCTTGGTGGAAATTCATGTTCAGTGTTTAAACTTATCAACCGATTTTGAAAAAATTGCTGCAGCATATTAATTGTTTCACCTGCTGTGTGTGCTCTAGCTCCGTCTTGTTGAAAGTAACCCTGTGTTATTTCTTCATCGTCAAGCTGTTCGATAAATGGCATAATAATTTCTTGTCGATACCTTTCTCCTGTTAAGGTTCCGTTAAAAACAAATAGGGCCAAGAATTCTCCTTCGACTAATACATACACGAATTTTCTGCGGATGAAGTGCGGCTTCAACAAAAAAAATGTGTGGTTTCTCATTAGTCCACATGCTCATATTTTGTGAGTTAACATATCCATTCAGATAAAACCATGACTCATCAGAAAAAAATGTTTTGTCAAGAAGGTCATTATCAAAATTATTTAAGAACCACTAACTATACGTTATTCTTCTGGGATAATCGATTTCCTTGATTTCTTGATAACAGGTCATGTGATATGGAAATAAATGTAAGTCCTTTTTCAAAATTGTATGGCATGTGCCAATTAATACACCCACTTGTTGTGATAATGCTCCTAAGGAAGTTCTTGGTGCATTGTTTATAATTTCTCTTACATTATTAACTAGCTCTTCTGTACGCCTTTTCGCCCGACCTGCGCCTTCTTTTTGTTTAACACTCACTGTTTCTCTGAAAACCATAACGGAATTTGTCACTGTGTGCCGAAAACTGTCATAATCAAAGATGAAGTTAGGAAACTCATTTCTAAATTCTTCTACACAATCTTGAAGAGAATACTGCCATTGTCCGTCAATCTTACGTCCGTTTCGAAAATAAGATTCTAGCACGAACGATTTGTGTTGTATAGTAAAAACCATGTTAAATCAATTTTTGTAAACTATGCATCTGTCAAATTGACAACTAATGCAAATTTAAATTATTAATAATAATCATACGTTTTTAAAGGAATGGCCTACTAGAGGCAAAGCTTATTTGAACGCTTTTTAATTGCTTGTAATAGTAATACTTGATCTTTTGACCACGACATTATTAATTATTGAAGGTTATGTTTGTATCTGTATCTTCATCAATCGAACAATGTGCGCAGTTTTATCGCGCCAGATTTACTGATACATTTAGGACAGGTTCTAAATAATTTACGAAAAAATTTAGTAGTAAATTTCTTTACATAATTTTCTGTTTGCAACGTGTCAAGTCATCTATTCGTAAATTTTCTCGTAAATGTTTGCGTAAATTTAACGTCGTGTCAAACAGGCTTTAGGTTATGAAGGTATGAGGTTATACTTGTATTACTTCAATATATTGAGCTATTCACAGTATTTGAAAGTTCAATATTAATGGAATCGATAAGATATAAAAAACTAAGCTATTCTTTCTATCAACAAAATATTTTCTCATATCTTATATACGCAATGTATTTGAAATAAAAGTAAAAAATATTAAGAATGGTAAGAAACAATTATATAGAATATAAATCCAAAAAAATGTGTTCAATTAAGACGCGAATGCCAAAATTAAAATCTCCCTTATAAATTGTAATATGCACTGCCTATGAATGGAAACGTGTTCGGAATCTTTACCTCCATCGAACTAACGCAAAACATCGCAAAAACAGCTCCCGATGTTAGAAAAACTACGAAATCGCGCGCATTTGTCAGTTTTTTTTAAATAGCTTTTGAATGAAGAGTCCAATAATATCAATGTGATTATGTATGAAAATACTATCGGAGACTAATTAATAAAGGAACTTCTACATACGTTCAACATTCGTAACAGACTGACTCTGATTGTGCGTTGCACACAACATGTTAAATATCGCCTGTCGCTACACCTGCTCTGCGCTAAATATATTTGTTAAAATATAGTGGCTCGACACACAATATACTATATGATTCAAAATAGTTTTTATAAGCGGTGGCTATACAGGTACCGGCGGGCTCCTATTGTCACCCGACATTGCACGAACAAGCGCGGCAAGTAATTGGGAGATAGGCGTGTAGATGTGCGGCTGTTCCTTTATCAGCCACTTCATCATCATATGCATCTTGGACGGATATTTAACGTTTGCAAGTATGATAAATAATGTGTTATAGTTAGTTACAGTTAGTTATAGTGAATAGATACTGCAGACTGCTCACAGTATATCGCGACAGTCATCCAGTAACTTCACGAGCTCGTGCAATATCGGAAATCGGGTGACCATAGAAGCCTGCCGGAACCGGTATATTACAACCATACATTTGAAAAACGTATGGCTTAGCTTAATATCATTTACTTATGTATCTGTCAAATGTGATTAATTTGAACTGTCAGAATTCTGGTTAGCTGAAAAGTTGTATTATCGTTGGTAGTAACCACTTATTACATTGAATTAGAAAAATGGTATTTACATAATTAACTGATTACGTATATTTTAAAACCACATGGCTTAACTTAAGACTGTCAGACAAGCAAATAAAGCAGACGAAGTCGTTAGGTCAGTGACAGTCAGTGAGTTGACAACTCGTCAGACCAAATCTGATTAGCTCTGTCAAATGCGATTAATTTTAAAATCAAATGTATTAGCAAATAATAAATATTCTTTGTACGTCTGCCACTACCTTTCCTTCGTTAAACACTTCCAGTACCTACCTCTAAATGTATTTACCAGATAACGAATGTTATAAAATACGGCTTCATCGATTATTACGTCTGGATATTTCAAACGAAATTCTTGTAAACATGGTTGACTGCTATACTTCCATTCACCATTTTCGATATATCCATTGCGAAAGTATGACTTAATAATGAATGCCTCTTGTTGATCAGTAAACACCATTTTTCTAATTCAAAGTAATAAGTTACAGCCAACGACAATTTAACATTCAAGCTAACCAAAATTCTGACATTTAAAATTAATTACATTTGACAGTTTAAGTAAATGATATTAAGCTAAGCCATACGTTTTTCAAATGTAATTCATAGCCACCGCTTATAAAAAGTATTTTGATTCATATAGTACAAACAAATTTTTGGAACTGCAATGGGTTCTCCATTATCTGCTGTAATAGCAAATTTATTAATGGAAGATCTTGAGCAAGATTCTTTAAGTAAACTAAATGTCATGTTGAATTTTACAAGCGGTATGTAAATGATTGCATATGTCTTATACCGTCAGGTAAAATTGATCATGTTATACACACATTTATTATCATGATTAAAATTTACGTTTGAAAAAGAAAATCAAAATTCTATAAAATTTTTCAATGTTAAAATAACACATAATAACAGGAACATAAAAACAAATTGGTACATAAAAGACACTAGTAGCAACACCTAAACTACTATTCAAACACTTCGGTAAATTAAAAAAAAAAGCGTAATTAATAGTTTAGTTGACCAGACTATTAAATTAGCACATCCTGATTTTAAGAAAGCGAATTTAAGCAAAGTTAGATCAATTCTAGACAAAAATAGTTATCCAAAAGAATTTTACGAGAAACTAATAAAAAAACGAATACATAAAATATACAACACAGGCACTAAACAAAATAGTAAAATATATCACACAATTCCATACATCAACGAATTAAGTGACAAAATTAAATAGGAAATTAAAAAATCAGATATAAACATTACATTTACACCATACAATAACAGACAGTTATTTACAAATTTGAAAACTAAGATTAAAAAAGATAACCAAAGTAATGTCGTATATAAATTTGAATGCAAAGACTGTAATAAATGTTACGTAGGGCAAACTAGACAGTATTTAAAAAAACGACTGTATAATCATCAATACACTGTAAAGCATAACATAACCGCAGAAACTGCTTAGTCTAAGCATTCTAAAGAATTCCGACATAACTTTGATTTGAGAAAATGTTGCGATTTAAAAAAAAGAAAATAGTTATAAAATATATGAAATGATATACCTACATTAAAAAAAAAAATAACGCGGTCAATTTTAGAACAGATATAGAAAATTTAAGTATTATTTATAACAATTTAATCATCTAATCACGCCTGAATTTTACGAAATTAAGCTTTTGACTAGATTTTTTTGTCATGTTTTTCCCTAACTAGTCCTTGAACAGAATTATTAGAGCTTGACAAATAAATACATTGATATCATTATTCTTATGATTATAAATTTACATTTCAAAAATATCTTAAATTGTCCACTATATTGTCCACTATAGATCACTGAATTTCTTTGTCTGTAGATAATTTTGTTGATAGGCAAGGCTAGTTATTTATTTATTATTATTATTTGACACGTATTAAATGTCAAGCTTATTCCACTGAGGAAGTTGTAACGAAAACCAAACTATATTGTAAAGGTTTTGGAAGAAATTTGATCTTTATTCGAATTAGAGTGTTGTAATTGATCTAAAAGTGGAACAAATATCAGGAAAATAAGATAAGTCAAACTGGTACTGGTGGTAACAGTACCCAACAGCCAGTATAATAAGTTCATGCATTGTTTGTATTATTAAGTTTTAACGAAACATAATTGCCGAAATACGGATCTAACACGAAATGTGGTGTTATAGTTGCACACAATGTATGTGATGAAATGTTTATTCAAGATTTTGTAATTAATGGAATGAAATATGCATCGTTCTATCACATATGCATGTATGCTGTATCTTTGCTGTTACTGAGCATGTCTCCAAGAGGAAGTTCTTTATGCTAATTGCTCATTCGCTTGTGTTTTCTTAAAATATGGCATGGCATTTACTGTGAGACATGATAGTACCTCGTTAAGCACACCTAGAAAGTATTTTCCTTGTTTATATTGCTATTTAAATGAATTGTTTGTGAGCGTCTTATTCATTTGAAGATGCTTGGAATAAAGTAGCAGAACTAGTTTGCGTGTACGACTTATTATTTATAATGATTTACAATGCAAATGCTCACATCTTATGTAATTAATGAAGTGATAAAACATTGGTAAGAGCAATTACAGTGCACTGACCTGAGTCGCACGAAGAACTAAGTAGCAAGTTATAGAGATATAGGTATTTACTACAGATGTATCTGTTTTAGCTGTTAATAAATTAATTATTTTATTCAGGACGAAAAACTAGGATGTTTAATTACATGCAATAAATGTAGTTGTATTACATAAATTATCTTATTAAACGAGGACTGAACAAACCCTAAGCAATTAATTTACTAGTTATTTTATGCTTGATCTTGTGTGGTCCTTGTCCAACCTACCGATCCGGGTAATTTAAAAAGAAATTATGTTCCCTCTGAAATGAAGTATTTTTGCTTTCATCGCTTAAATTAAAAATTATCGAATAATGGAGTGTCATACCACATCTGGTCTTTTTATAATCTTGTCATATTTTCGTAGAAAGCATCGTTGAATATCAAGGTATGTTTTTAAATGAACTTGTCCTACAAGTATTTATTGCGGGTGCCTTTATCAAAAATGAAGAGAAATGTCAAAAATGTTTGAAATACATCAAAGGAAGCTGTTTTATTCGGTGAATGTTTTGGGAATGTTGTTTTGTGAATAATTAATTCTCAAAAATTCTATGCGGGACTTTCTAGTATAAGATAAGCTAAAAGCTTACTTTATCAGATATACATACATATGTATACTAATGAATTTTGTTGATGACGTTAATTTGTGGTCAACGAAAATATATATGAACTTGGATATGTATAGGTACCACGGTAAAAGAATAACTTACTTAGAACTTAAAGATCTTTGCCTCGGATAAATAGAATGTATGTTGTGATATTTCAGTTGTCTTTTACTACACCACTATATTAGTGAAGTTTTTACTGACGGAATAGTTTGCAATCTGTAATCTGTATACCTCAAACAGAAAAACAAGATATACTTTTCTCTGATAAGATGTTATTTTTTCATTTTCTATCCTTAGAACGTACTTTTTGATTTCAGATATTTTTTCCACTTGGAGGTTAATAAATCACAATTAAATTAAAAATTAATTTATTCCAGAACATAAATAAATTAGGTTTTTGTATTAATACTTTTTCAGTAGAAGAAATTATTGCTATGTATGTGTACAATGTTTTTAACAAACTAAACGATTTTTAAAATATAAATGTAGGTCCTTATATCAATGTATGTAGTTGTTGTCAAGCTCTAACAATTCTTTTTAAGGAGTGGGAAAAATCATGGAAAGAATCCTAATCAAAAACTTCTTCTGCTTCTTTATCGATTGCCTTACGGCGTCGGCTGATGTGGAGTCTCCACCCATGTCTTCCACATCTTCCTATCTTGCGTCATGGTTTTTAGCTCATTGACTGATTTTCCTCTCTTTAGCGCTAGTTCTTCAACTTTCTGGTCCATGGTTTTGCCAGGTCTACCAACTCCTCTTTTGTTGTCCACTTTTGCTAAGCAATTAGACAGGAAATTAACCATCATAAATTAGACATCATACATCCATGGAAATTTGAAAAAAGGATTTAACCATGATTTACACATATTTGTCTGAATTCGTAAGAAATCAACGCAAACTTAAAAATATCCTTGCGCAGGATATTGAGCGGCATCTATGCACTTCCTTTAAGCGAGAAGATGACGAAATCATGCCATCAACCTGGATCAAACAACACCCGAAAATGTTTAATTACAGGCTGCAAAATCCGAAAAAATTAGTCTAGCATGTGTGGCACAACTTTTTAGTCGACAAAAATGGTGAAAAGTAGACAGAGACGAATATTATCGCAAATAAACCAAGTTTGCAAAGGTTGTTTCAACAGGGCGGGAACAGGTCATCCATGGAGCAGCAGAAATTAGAAGTGTTTTTGATTTTTTTTATGGGAAAAGTACATTGAAAGTACACGAATTATAGAAAAAAGAAGAAAACTTAAATATGTAGCATACATACTAACAAATAACTATGCAACTATACTAAGAAATAGGCCTAAAAATATTTAAATAACACATTCATTTTCTGCCTCGAATATAAGTTGAACAATTTAATGCTCCACTTCCCTTGTTATTTTCTTATCAGGTATTTGTGTTAGTCTACTGGCTATAATGGCTAATGGCTAGCATCATTTTCCGCTATAACTAATTCTGAACCACTCGGAGAAAGTGGTCCGAATTATAATTCTAATTTGCTATCTAAGTTCTTGGCATAACTGACATCGTCTAAAACGGGGTTTAGTGCATCCGCCGACATTCTCTGCACATGCCCGTACCATTTTAGCTGCTTCTGTTCAATTAATTCCGTAATCAAGAACTTAATTTAATGATATTCAGGGGTGAATCAAATTATTACAAATAATACTTAAATTCTCAATATTTATTTACAACTGACCGTGTTGTTCTCTTTTTTGTTACACATATATCATTTCATAAATTGCATAAATCTTTTTTATAATTACTTTCTTTTACTTAAATCTTAAAATTTCTAAAATCAGAGTTATGTAGTGTCTCTTTAGAGGGCTTAAACAAAGCAGGTTCCGCGGTCATATTATGTAATACTGTGTAGGTATTGAATTTTATAAACTTATTTTTTTTAAGTATTGTTTATTTTGACTTATAGATCGTTTCTTAGTCTTTACTTCAATTATATTGCTTAAACTTAGTTTTGAAATTTGTAAATAAATGCCTATTATTATTACGTGTAAATGTAATATTTATATTGGATCTTTTAAATTCACATCTAATGAACACATTACACAGATTTTTACTGCCTGATTTAGTTCATCTGTTGTGTAAATTTCATTTATTTCTTTTTTTTATTAATTTTTCATGAAATTCTTTTGGATAACTATACTCATTGACATTAAACGTGTTATACCCAGAAGGAGTAATGTGTTCAACTTGATCGTTTGGCATCAAAATGACTCTATTTGAAGCATGCTATGATTCTCTTACTTTTCTGTGAAGAGATTCATGCTCATGAGAACCGACTAATAAACAAAAGTTTAGATATTGCGTGTGCGTCTACTGGCTCCACGAGACCGTTTTCCCACAACGCGATCAAAAAAGATTTAAAAGTCAGATTTTGACAATTTTGACATTTTAATACACTTTGGGGTGAAACACATACAAAAAGTTTAATATTTTAATCCCAAACAGGTACCTATAAATTTAACTTTTCGATTTCAAGAAAGATTTAAACATCAAATTTTTGACAATTTTGACATGTAATTATCAAATGTGCATAAATTTGACTTCTAAACTGTTATAAACATTGAAAATTTGACAAGTTTTATGCAATTTGGTATGATTTATGACGGTATGATGTATTTTATTCGTATCTGACATTTCAGATGGTAACATTGGATACGACATGATGCTCTTTTGCACAACTCTTGAACTGTTGATTTTGAAATATAAAAACTTCTTTCTTTCTTCTTCTTAATTTTTTATGGGGTCAGATAATTACAGGTAGTTTCTTTTTAACACTTCTCAGTGAACAAAACCGATTTTGCTCAAACAAATCGTGATCTATAAAAGTGGTAATTTATCTCCACGACAACAAGATTTGTGTTCATGATTGGTAATCCCCTTTCCCCTGTGGAACATGATATTTTTATGTTCAAAGCGGACATAACCTCACTTTTGCGTCTGCGATATATCCGTACCATGTATAAACAAATCACGTTAATCTTTTGTGCATTCTTTTCGCAATACTAGTTGCTGAATATGTTCCTAATAAACATTTATTCATGATTTGAAAATCATTATCCAGAAATTTACAAATAGAAAGTAGCTTAAATAGTAGATACTGTTACAATTGCATACGAAAACGAGCGATCGGTATTGACTACAATTCAAAGTAAATGGAGGGATTTTATTTCTGTTAAAGAGAGTTGCAAAAACCATTACAACGCAAAATCACGAATTTGTTATAAAAGACTTTCTCCTGGCTGACACAATGTAAGTAATTTTGCGAAAGAGGAAGGCGAAGTTTATGTAGATATTTTTATGACTAAATTTACTTGAAACTTGGAATTTATGCTTGTTGACAAAGTTTTTAAAACACATAATTCGACGTTCCTATTTTAATTCAATCTGCAATGAAAAAACCCTGGATACAATTTATAGTCTACAGGGATGAAAGCACAAACAGAACATCTAGAATTTTATAAAATATTGCATCGTATATTTACTAAAACATACATCATTCTAATTGTTAAGAACTGTCTTTCTAAATTGAAAAAGAATTATGTTAAAAGTCCATTATTTAAGAAGAATATTGATTGAAACAAAGAAATACTGTTAGTAATCAAAGTAGTTCTAGACTAATCAAATTTACATTTGAACCAAAAATTTCGTGTTCCGTTACTTTTACACGCCATTGTATAACAAAACTATTACAAGACATCACATTCCGAAACTTCGAAATTGTAGGATTTCTAACATATACATAGTTTTACACATTGTTTGATTGATCTTTTAAAATATTTTTTGTAGATTTTGCTACCTGTACGGCAACATTATATGTTACAAGTTACACTAGTATATCTACCAATGTATGTAGTATGTATTCATAACGATTTGTATCCAATATTAATTAATACAACGCTCTAGAATTAGCCATCCCTACTAAGAATAGTTTGCACCAAATGGTGCAAATATTTCAAATGTTGAAGGTGTTTTAGTCAGCATTTTCACTTAAATGTGGTTAGCTGGCCTTCTCATATAGCATGTGTGTGGCTTTCGCAGTTAATTCATCTCATGTAAGTTTTTGAAATCATATTAAAACCTAACAAGGGCTTTGTTAATACGTTATATAATGTATTTTAAGTTTTGAATACCATAATTCCTATAATAATACCTACCATTTAATCTGACAATCTACAAATTTTACCTTAATAAATGGACTTTCACAAAGCATACATATAAAATTAATCTGGATAATTCTTATATATCTTTGGACGGGAAGAACGTTACCAAATTTGTACGGTCATTTTCATTGATTTCTTTTCACAATCTCCTTAAACGGATATACGATCCGAAACACGAAATATAGTTACAGGTGCACCTTCGCCAAAGTAAATATGTGTATTTAGAGCCAGAATATAAGTTGTTTTACCATAACTTCAAGTAGGAAATCTTCCGAAAGCACTAGTCCTGTATATTATTTCAGATTAAAAATAGTTTACATTTGAATAATGATCCAAATTGCCTGGAGGTGTCACATAATAGTCGGTTCCGCTACCTCACTTTAGTCCGTAATTACAAACCGCACCGCTCTGAGCTAACAAGTTATCATAGATTTCGTGTGGATACCTCCAAAAAACAGATCACCACCAAACCTTAAATTAAACGAACAGGTTTTCGTATAATTATTAGTTCGATCTAACACGTACAGCAATTTCGAAACTTCTTACTTTCAAATTGATTTTAAGTTTCAGGCCAACCTATAGTCCTATAGTATGCATACCAAATATGTCTGTAATCATTTACCGAAACTGATAATTATGTAATGTAATTTCTTCTGACGTTTTACTGCAAACCAACTTACATAGAACTAATTGCCTATATAAACGATCATTAAAACCACAGAAGTATGTATGTGTATGAGGGCCAACTAGTATATGCATAAATAACTTTTTCCGTTTTGTATAGAAGAGGAACATCTTTTGACATATTAGAAACTTTAAACGAAATGACTATCCATAAGTCACCTCATTGAGAAGGGAAAATTTATCAATAATTCAGCAATGCCTGCTTCAGTCAAGAGAATACAATTCGAACAGCTATCCCTGTCGTATGGGTCGCCTCCTGTTCGTATAGAACTGATGTATAGTGCAAATTAATCCTAACCATTGCATACACTAATAAATTCAACACACTATAACTCCATATAGTATTGCACAAAATACACTACAACGATGAGTGGACGCAAAAGGGAATCCTCAACAATGCAGTGTATCTGCCTATGGCTATTTATTACGCAATATTAAATATTGTCACAACGATGACTGAAAACTTACCCTCTCGCTATAAGAGTACTGCGGATAGATATGCAGCGATTTTATATTCAGCCATAACCAGTCATAACAAGAGTACTTTAATTATAATTGTAGTAAGCTCGATATACACTGCTAGAGTGTCCTGAGCACCCCTATAACGCAGTTTTTCATGCGTTTGTCGAGTGGTAATCTTTTCTGAGGCCACTTAAAAAATGACATCAGGATTTCATTAGTCATTAATGTCACGTAGATGTAGATGAAATGAATGGGGAGCAGTTCCTAGTTTGTCGATTTTAATTTCGCACAATGTACTGCACGCAGGCAGTAGTTTCCCCGAAGCAAAAAGTGACATAACCTATTCAACGCACCGATAATTTGAAAGGACTACCCCAGTACACACATAGAGTGTACAAGTATGTCTGAATATTTTGCCTTCAATTTAATGTTAAAATAACAATATGCCGCACTATTAATGCTTAAAAATGTTTTATTATACTATCATTATCTCCAACATCGGCTTCTGTTATTGATATGTTTCTTAATCAAGAAACTGAAGAAAACTAAGAAATAGTTGATAGTTCTTTTTATTAATGTTACAAAGGAAACTGTCCTTCACTTTCTGTTTTCTAGATATGCCGCATGAACACTTACCTACTCGTTCTTCATTCCAAGGGCAATTATAGAGACATTCGTGCCTGAATTAATATAAAATGCACTGTATCCAATTTAAAGGAGGCTAAAATTTTTCAAATTTGGTGAGAGTAATTACCAATGTATATGTACTATGTATTTCATATCTTATACAAATGCAGATCAACGCACAAATCCAAACATGCAATTTTGAATCGCTTAGATTAAAATTATTTGATGAGAATATCGCAAAGAATTATATCCAATATGTTCTCTCAAGAATGTGCATAATAAAACAAGAACAGCAATCGAAAATTGGAGATTCATACAAAACTAATTTGAAAAAAACAGATTGTTTCATTTGGGATGAAATTTATTGCAACGGTACTTTTGGTAGCTGTACATAAGTCTTCCGTTGCCGCACTATAGTACATTTAGTTGAAGTACAAATTGCATTTCTACCGTTAAATAATTACACGTTAATAGCAGGGAAGTGAAAGGCCATCAAATGCTACAAATTTTGAATTATTCGAAAATTATTGAATCTCGAGTTAAATAGAAGTAGGTATTGATATTCGATATTGGTTTAAGATGGCTTTGTGTGAAATGGAGCGGAGAAACTTTTTTAAAATACAAGACAGAAAATCACTTGTAAACTATATTCCTGTAGTCGTCTTGTTTTTATAGTGAAGTCTTTGAATGTCATTGTAATTATTCAAGAACTCATTATTGTTGTGAAATCTACATATCAGACTCAAATGGTGGGAGAACTTTAGACTACACACCTTTGGTAAAAATTTCTATTTTACTAAACTGAATTATAAATTGAGTTTCACTATAGTTATAGAAAGATAATAACCACTCTGCTCTTTAATCTGATAAACTTTTTATATTAAAAAACAAACTTTTGCAACTATTGCGATCTGGAAAATAATGTCTTTATTATAAAACATACCTAATACATGTGTACAATTCCAAATAGCATAAATTGCATCAAAACATTACATTTTCAGAGAGTTTGTTAGTTCCTTATCGTTAGTATATGTATACTTCTGAAAATCAAATGCAATGAAAACAAATTTTATCAAGATAAATTAATGATCTAAGTAATTCTAGCAGCCTTATAATTTAATATCTCTGTGGGTAATTTGTAAAGCTAGTTAATTAGCTTCATCCTCTCCCAGAGCTCTGTGCAACGAAGTAGCAATTTTTCTTAAATTTACTTTAATACAGTATAATTGTATTACGGATGAAGTATGATAAATAATATAGTACATCAGTCTACTTTAGAGTAGATCCTACTTAACGCTGTCTTTTTAAAACTACTTTTCGCTATATTAGTATGCCTTTGTCGTAAATAAATAGTAACGGTTTAACGATTTCCTTTGACATTTTATTACTTTTGCGTTTTGATAGACAAGATCCATAATATCGTATCGTCGTGAATAAAGAAATCGATGGTTTCTTTTTTCCAATCATTATTTATGTCTTATAAAATACGTATTAAGATTTCGTCTGATGATAGGTATCCCAGACACGTCTATGATAATACTCACGTAGACGTTCAAACACGAAGTAATATGTTTAAGTAGGCTTTGCCGGCACTCGCATATATCTTGTCTATTTCCTTTTTCGCTAGAATGACGTGATAAGGACCGGACTTCTACGCTAGAGAGACTGTAATGAAGACTTAAAATGCGCACTTGAGAGACTAATGGATAATTTTAAAATGTATGTAGATACCATCTTAGGAAGAAGCATTAATACTTTACTGTATATTGGTAAGTAAATATTACAGATCCAGTCCTTCCAGAACAAGAAATATAAGTGAGATATAACAGTAGCAGTCAATATTCTATCTATGACACAAATACAAGCAAGCAAAATTAATAACATACGGAATAAAATTAATGAATTAAGCGGTCAAGCTAATTTGTGACTGCTCAGCGCAGTTCGTCATTTAATTTATTTTCTACAAGTGTATTTAAAGAAATAGTTATTTATCATATGTACAAGGGAAAAAAGTATTAGATTTTAGCTTGAGGTTGTATTGGTCTCCCGACGTGAAGCGGATGAAGACAAAACATCGAGAGCTAAAATCAAATGTTTTTACCCCTGTATAATACACTATTTTTTTTCTGTGACGAGAAAAACGACGATATAATAAGATTTCAAATCAAGAAAATTCCATTATAGCAGACATTTCAAAACGTTCAAGAAACATGGCCGCCGGCTGTTATGCAATAATACACATTTAACAACTGTCATTTTGACATTTCCGTATTCTTACTCATTTCTTACTTACCTATGTGTACCCGGGAAAAAAAGTGCTCAATTTAGCATCTCTCCCGAATGGTATATACTATTTTTTCCACGGTCTCATTAACTTAAAAACACATATTAACATTTAATTTAAATGTCATTTAATGTCATTTAAATTAAATGTCAATAAATAATTTCAATGTTATCTTTTTTTTGCATGAATCACAAACGTTCTCCATAATGTAAACTCCCTTGGGATTATTATACTCCCTTGGGAATAATCGACTACTTCTGTTTTAATTTTGATGTCATAGAAACTGATTTCTACTCCCGACCGTGGAAAAAAGCTGTTTCATATTCGAAAGTGACACATTGCGGACCTTGACACGCTTGACACCGACACTTTGTTATGCTTTGTTACCTGCCAAGAGAGATAAAATGTCAAACTTGTTTACCGTCACAGAAAGAATCTTAAAAATATCAATTACAGAAATATAAGAAGAATTGTTAAAATTTCTAATCACATTCCGCAATAGTATTCAATTCTTATTAATTTCCATGCATTTCTGTTCGATACTTTGCTGCATATCATACAAATTCAACACAAGTGTTCGAAATATGCTATTTTTAGATAAGGCCGCAAGAAAAAGTCGTAAGATTTCAGTATTTCCACTAATTGCACGATGACCAAAAAAATCTCTTAAGTAATCCAAAGATTCTCAGCAATACAGTGACAAGATTCCCCATCTTGTTGCAAATATGCGCTTTAAGATTCATCATCATCGAACTGATTGATAAATGGTTCCAAAATTTCTGTGCGCTACTTTTGAGGAGTTAACGTTCCCTGAAAAAATATTGGTCCAATTGCCTTGGACTTACCACTGCCCAAACCCGTATTTTCTCTGGTTGTTGTGATACTCCAAATTCTTGTAGTTTGTGAATTTAGGTATCCCGTTTTACAAAGCCATGCATCTTCAGTAAAGATGATTCTTTGTGAAAGATCTACATTATTATTGTTCATATTTATAAATCAATTTCAAAATTGTAGTCTACCAGGGTAATTTCTAACAACTCTGCAGTCATACGAGATGGATAAAGTTGTAAATCTTTTTTTCAATAGTTTGTGAATGGTACCAACAGAAAGGTTAATTTATTGACTCATGTGTCGAACAGATCTTTGTGGTTCATTTTCCATTATTTATTCAACACGCGATTGACAACTGAGATATACTTTTCTTAATTGCTCCGCTGCTTGATTTTCTTGAAAAATTACCAGTTTCAGAAAACAGTTCGACGCAATGTTCTCGTAAATTGGATATAATGCATTGCAAAATGTGAAACCGAAACCTCGTCTTGAAATTCTTCGATGCCGTTGTGAACCGAGTAAACCCATACACCATGACATTACAAAATCTTGTGTTCTAAAATGACGACCATTTCAAAACCTACGTTTAAAACTAAGAAACAATTTATTTAAACTAGAATCGACGTAAGCATTCGCAATTCACAATTGTCACTAATCAACTATCATTTGAATTTATGTTTATGTAAAAGAAAACACATACTCATTTATCTACCTCTTGTCTTATCAAAATGTCAACACAAGGTAGATACACTTTTCAAATGAACACATTATAGAAACTTATTACTGCTAGAAATAACATTAAATTATAAAGCAAATCTTATAAGTCTGAAGTATAGTAGTTGTATCGTATAATATAATAATAGCGTCTTCCTTTGTATCAGTGGAAACGTAGTGAGTGATCAAAATCTAGATAAATAAAACGTCTAACACATAATTTATCACTCCCACAAACGTACATACAAACAATCAGCTCATTTTTAAAATAACTATACTTTTTAATAGTAGAAATGAGCGTGTAGAACATAAACTATTACGTGGAACTTGTAACAAAACATCTGTGACGCCAAAACAAATAGTTGTTGAGATTTCACAGAACATAAATGTTCAACCATTAATATTACTGTTGTCACTCCTCACGCTATAAAACCATCCATCTCACCAAAATCATTAATGAATTTACAGTTGTGTAACCCACCATTCTTTGTAACACGGTGTTGCACCAGAGTATGAGAATATTAAACATATCCACGTTCTTTTCTAAACAAAAGATTAATGGTTCGAAAAGAACAACTCTCTAGTAAGTTATTTATTGCAAGTTAAACACCACATTATCGGGTATTAAATGCAACTTGTCACAACATTAGTATCTTTATCCCAGCGAAAAGTATAATTACGGAATATTGTCAGGATTTACTACGGCAGTTTGTTCTAAGCTCTACATAACGTAGATATTTTGGTTGTTAGGAATAAGAAATTGATTTAATTTCATGTAGCTTTAAACCATTTTAAATTGTAACTACCACGATTTTCGGTTTGTTAGTAATATACTACATACAAAGGATACTATAATCAAGAATTAATAAGTACATTCCGATACTGACATGAATCTATTTTGTTTCTTTTTTTTCAGGCAGTAATAAAGAAATCTAAAGTGACCTGCAAATGCCACGGTGTGTCTGGATCTTGTTCGCTGATAACCTGTTGGCAGCAGCTTCCAGCCTTCAGAGAGATAGGTAAGCCGCCGTAACTCTATATAAGTGTCTGTATATTTACTTTTTTTGTTAGCACATAAGACGTATATGTACGGACGATGGTATTCTATTATTATAACGTGAGTAGCCATTATCCACGGTTCAATTCGTGGTATGCGTACAACATATAAGTTCGCCCATAGTTTTCGCTTTCGGACTCAAAAACCAATCACGTTTTTCTTCACGCGAATGTGTTTTTTAATAGCTTCGATTTCTATTATTTTTGCTTAATACCGTATCTCCATTTAATCAAATCCTCGCGAGCATGACCTTTAAAGTATGTTTACGAAATATTAAACTAGAGTTAGCTGCTCTTCTCTTATTTCATTCCACTTGTAGGCCAAAAAACCACGCACAAGCATTAAATCAATTTATTCTACGGCCATGTATTTTTGTAACATAACTGTCCTAACAGTATAAATGTATAATATGCAGTAATTGTTAAATAGTATTAAAATATATAACTAACTAACAACTATACTAGATATTGGTCTTGACTAAGTTAATTTTAGAACACAACAGCGATGATAAAGAATGATTTCTGTATTATTAGATACTTTTATTGATATCATATTTTAATATTATTTGAATTGTGAATTTATTCTACTAAATAAGTATTACGAAAACTAATAATAAAGAATTCGATACTGACATAAAACAAATTAAGTTAAATCTGAAGCGTCGCTTTAATTATCGTACGATACCGTAATAAATATCAATTTTTTCTATAACAAAACTATTCTTTTAAGAACTGATTGAGTGTATCTATTGCTTGTTATATTACATTTTTATTTACTTTGTTATTCATATAATTATATCTGAGTTAATAAATCCACTCTTGATTAATGTTCACTATATTTTTAAATTTCTCGCCAAATCTCTAACAGTAAAAATTTGCTGATGTAATTGTATCTTTTCAGTTTGCTCCTCCGAATTAAAACACAAACTGTAGTAACTACGGCTATAAACAAATACTCAAACATTTTAAACTAATTTGCTTTAACCGTTTATGGAGAAATGTTTGTCATAAGATCACAATTTTCTACTACAACAGAGCAAACATGTCACACCTCCAAATAAGCTTTATACGAATTAGAAAGGAAGTATAAACAACTCATGGATCGATTTCAAACAAGCATGCAGAAATGCATTAACAGCAGGTATCGCTTCGCTTCGACCGCTAGGGCCCGGCTAATACTATTCCAAATTCCTGTTACACAAAATATTTACTTAAAATTATTTGCAATATCATATCCGTTGTACTGTAGGTGCTAACTTACTATACAAATGCTTTACTACTATGCTTAGAATTGATTAATTTATACCGGGTGTTAAAAAAACGTTGTCGGATATTTCACCCAATTATAGTACTGGTGGAAATAAACAAAAACGTCTTAGTCAACATGGGTCCGCAATTTAACTGTTTTTGACATATAGTCGATTGCATATTTTAAAATAAAAAAAATCATTTTTCGGTTTTGAGAATAGTTCCCTTTGTCAAACAAGTGATTGTGACTTAAAATTAGTTCTGTCAGACATCTGTCATCAGATTATTTATCATTTGCGTCAATTTTTTTCGTTCTCAAATTATGCACAAATGCAGAAATGGCCGATATGCATTTTATGTACGGTCGTGCGAATGGTAATGCCACTGAAGCACGGCGTATGTATGCCGAAGAATTTCCAAATCGGTTGTTACCGAGTGATAAGATTTTCTCAAGACTTCATATCCGGCTGTCCGAAACTGGTTCATTTAAAATTAATGGCGGTTCTGGTAGACCTAAATCAGTTTCTTCTCCCGCAGTAGAATTAGATATTTTGAGACGGGTAGAAGACAACCCAAATATTATCACCCAAAGACTTTCCGCAGAACTGAACGTCAGTCACCCTCTCATTTGGAGAATTCTGCGGGAACAGCAGCTCTATCCCTACCACATTCAACGGGTGCAAGTTTTTGCTCTTCTCGATTATGATGCACGTAGGGATTTTTGTCATTGGGTTTTACGAAAGCTGGCAGAAACTCCTAATTTTGCGGCTCAGATTTTATTTAGTGACGAGGCTGGGTTTTTAAGAGACGGAATATTCAATTTTCATAACAATCACGTCTGGGCAGATGAAAATTCCCATGCTGTTGTTGAACTGCATCTCCAAAACCGTTTTTCGCTAAATGTTTGGCTTACTATTTTTGGAGACTGTTTAATTGGTCCAGTATTTTTCCCTAATCGTACAAGTATACTTGAATTTTTAAAGAAATGAATTACCCGTTTTGTTGGAAGACGTGCCACTTTTTAATAGATTAAATATGTGGTTTATGCACGATGGAGCTCCTGCGCATTTTTCCATCATAGTGAGAAATTTCTTAAATCAAGATTACAACGAGAGATGGATAGGACGGGCTGGACCAACTGCATGGCCTCCTAGGTCCTCTGACCTGACACCCCTACACTTCTATGTTTGGGGGCATCTAAAACAATTAGTGTACGCACGATCTGTAAACAATTTGGAAGAACTCAGGCAACGAATCGTAAATTGTTGCGAGGAAATTTGGAGGACTCCAGAAATTTTCGAAAGAGTGCGTCGATCTTTCATAAGAAGGTGTGATGCGTGCTTAGAAGTGAACGGTGGACATGTAGAACAATTTCTATAGTTTTATTTTAAATAACCATTTGTTTAATTTACATTGCGATCAGAATTTCTTTCAAAATTTTTATCCTAATAAAACAATATGCAAGCGACTATATGTC
The DNA here is from genome assembly GCA_004785975.1 of Popillia japonica. Lineage (NCBI taxonomy): Eukaryota > Metazoa > Arthropoda > Insecta > Coleoptera > Scarabaeidae > Popillia > Popillia japonica. The sequence continues at coordinate 45,427 of ML219032.1, read as the reverse complement.
AAAAACAGTTGAATTGCGGAACCATGTTGACTAAGATGTTTTTGTTTATTTCCACCTGTACTATACTAAGGTAAAATATCCAACAACCTTTTTTTAACACCCTGTATATGGTAACAAATACATTATACCTAGTTTTTTAATAAGGAAACCTAATCAAAAATAGCCCGCCAAAGGCTCACGGGTTTGTTTCCGGTCATGTTTAGCCTGCCAAAATTTGGTATTTTAGCGACGCCATATTGTAGACACAGCTGATTGAGTAAATATTTCGTTAAATATTGTTCTATTATCTTTTTGTGTTTCTTCTACATTTGAACAAAAAAACAGTTTTTTAACTATTTACTTGTAAAAATGGATCCACAGCTTAGTACAAGTGAATTATCAATATCGCTTCCAAGAAAACGTGCTACTTTGGGGCGTGGACATTTGTCTGTACAGGAAAATATAGTTATACTGAACATGTACAAGAAAATTATTGGTAGTAATCTTACACTAAATAAATCACATATAACGCTGCAAATTTCAAACAGTTTAGGTAACATACATCAATAGTTATAAATTTGTATATTTATCAACAATAATAATAGGTGTTTCGAAGACAAGTGTTTTCCGTATTCTTCGTGTATATAAAGCTAAAGGACTAATTTCATCATCATTAAAACGAGCTGAAAGAAAGGCACTGCTACCTACATTTGAAGACCTTATGAAATACATACATGATAAGAAGAATCATACATGGCTTTATTTTCGATGGAGAACTTCCTACATTAAACAAAATCTTAAAGAAAATAAGGATAGATCAAAATATACATACCTCTTTAATGAGTCGTTCAACCTTGTATAAATTAATGAAGATGCTTAATTTTAAGTACGTTTGGGTTTTAATTATTTAAGTGTTTTATATAATACAGACTACTATAATACTAGATATTTAAAAGGTGATCGCAAAAGTTTATTGCTCAAACGTGATGATATTGTTTTGTGGAGACGAAGATATGTATCTTTCTATTTACTCTTTCTAATATAGAAATGAGCAACGCCCAATCTATTATTTAGACGAAACATGGGCTGAATGAAGAGCACACAAGAGCAAAAGTTGGGTAGCTGTTAATGTTACAACACGCAGACTAACATTTATAGATGGTGTAACTACTGGTCTAAAAAATCCTACTGGTAAAGGAAGACGCTTAATTATTTTACATATTGTTTCTAAAAACGGTTTTGTTGACTGATGAAATGGATGCAAATTGAGGAGCGGTTCAATAATATTTTAAAGAAATTACCAGATAATAGTGTTATTGTAATGGATAATGGATCTTACCATAGCAGAAAAAGGGAAAAAATACCAACAACTTCAATAAGAAAAGCGGAAATGCAAGAATGGTTACTTCAAAAACAAATAACGTTTGATCCCTCCCATGGTGTGATTAGAGTTATTGGAAATAATAAATCGTCACAAGGAACATTACAATGTATACGTAGTGGACGAAATAACAAAACAGAGTAATAAAATTGTACTTGGATTACCACCTTCTTATTGTGAATTGAATCCTATTGAATTAGTTTGGGCACAAATAAAAAATGCTGTAAAAGCTGTAAAAAATAAAAGTTTCAAATTAGCGGAAGTGAAAGAACTTGTTAACCGTAATTACAAATGTAACCTCGGAAACGCGGACAAAATGTGTAGAACATGTAATTAAAGAAGAAGCCAATATGGGCAAGTTAGTTGGCTTAATAGATGCTGTAGTGGAGCTAACGATTTATTATTTCGGTTGATAATGGTAACACCAGCAACAGTGATTTTAGTATCGACAGTGGTAATGATTCTGCTGAAGAACTGTAGAATTATATAGGTATTTAAAATATAATATCATTATTGAAAAATTAAGTTACACCAGTTTTTGTCGATATGTAATTTGGTGGACCAGCTAGTGCTTCTTTCTATTATAATTTATAATAGTATGTAACATTAATTTTAAATTTCTAAAATACAAATTTTATGTTAAGATATGTGATGTAATAAAATACATATTAACATTATTGTGCACTTACTTTGTTATAAATGTCTTGTATACGTAAAATTTATTTAAATATCCAAGTGTAAAGATCAAGTACTTTCTTTGATTCTAACACATCATTTAAATTTACCGCCAAAATAGCTATCCGTTTAATTTGCCTAATGTGAAGCGGATTTTATCATTTGGTCCGCTTAATGAAAAACAAGCTATAGTCACTAAGCAATCATGTATATAATTCTTTTTCTCTCTATAAGATCTAATATGTTTCCATCTGATGTGGAACTGCATACGCCTACATCTCACTAGACTTATTAACTTGATAATGCAAATCTTTGCTTTAGGATACCTGTACCTACTATGCATTCGGCCAGAAACATACATACATAGACAACGAACCGATAGTGTGCCGGCTTACGTATAAACCAACAACATTATCATTAATCTGGAAATAATAGGTAAAACAGAATATCACTACTTGCCAACCACCCATCGCGTCACGGATGTTCACATCTACATACAATTGCATATAAATAATCAACCTATATTAATAGTTCTAACTTAGCGTGGTATACACACGTTTATATTACAATTTACACCTGAATGTCCGATATGTCTACAAGACAGGCACACCACTGAAATTCTTGTAAAAGCAATATTCTTTATAGGCACATAAATTAAAATTAAATATACGTTAACACTAACAAAAAGACTATTAACGTAAAATTTTATGCCGGGTTGTTGCATATCCTATTGTATATCCACCATAAATTCGATCTCAGTACTAAAACAATTTTTCATTTAGTTAATTATAATGCACGCAAAGGACAATTAAAAGATCCTTATTTATGTATGTACCTACCTAAACTTTATAGAAAGAATGATTATTATGACTTTGTAACAGTGCTATATAATAAAGTAATAGAAATGGCTTCTAAAATAAACATTTACAGTGAGTGCATTACTTGAAGTTTAATTTATAACTAAGGTGTACCATCACGGACTTTAGTTATGTCCGGTTTCTAGCGGTACAGCCTGCGCTCCTGTCACTATATCGGTTTTATCGTGAAGCAAATTTCGTCCATACGTACGGGATAATTGTCTATATATTCAGTATTTTCGTTGAAAGCGATAGGTAGATAGTATAAAAGCAAGGAATGTTTGTAATTGTAGAATACGATACGTATTAGAAAAGGAGCGCTATAGAGGGGCGCCTCACCGTTCTTGTCTATTGATACATTTTGTCGCTTGCCTACTTTTGCAAATACTGCTATTATTAGGGGTTCTTATATAAAAATATAGTTAATAGATTTTTCTTTGCGATG
>ML219032.1:0-42080 GCA_004785975.1 Popillia japonica | reverse complement strand
TATTACTTACCCAAGACCAACTGCATACCAACCTCCGATTTCCTTTACTCCTGGTGCGGTTTTGAATTACCTCATATGTTTTGCCTGCATGTCACTGACTGCATATCAGAAGGTGTTTTGAATTCAAAAGCTACCAGTTTATGTTCATTTAAAGAGGTCGTAAAGGTCCGTGTTGCATCTTCTTATCTTGCCATTAGACTTCTATGATATTTTAACAACCTGTATTTTCTCGATGTATGTAAATATGGTAATAATCCTCTAATACGAAACATACAATACTGTAATGATTATAAATTCACGTCTAGAATTAACGTTGATTTTACAAAACGGGTTCGTAAATTCTTTTCAATAAAATTTGTTTTGCATAATCTCAAATTCACATTGTACCAAAATGGTTACAATATGTTCTAATAAATGTATTAATATGTAGGCAGTTTCTCGAAAAACAAACGTTTAAAAATAGCACCCTTTCTTCACAAGCACATTATATTCAGATGAGCTATTTTCTTTTTTAATTTACTTTTGGGACGACACATTTAACTATGCAACTTTCTGCTGTGCAAATACAATTACGATAAAATTACCTCTATATAAGACCAACAGATTATAGAGTTCGCTATACGCCCAGTCATTCAGCTGCCTTTCAATCATATAATGTAATGGATGACAAAGCTCTGCAATTTATATCCTTCCATTAAAAACTTGCAGAACATATTGCAAACAGCTTTATAAAGTACTTCCAAAGCGGTCCGTTTAATTTATAAGATTATATGTTCGTAATACTTCCTGTCATAACCACGTAGGATTTTAATTTACTACTTCTGGATTAAATTGTGTGAAAACAAGCAAGAGTCAGTAATATGTAGTCCGAAAGCGAATACTTCCGTTGCGAGACCACTTTGATGAAGCTATAACTGAATCGTATTTTCTGGGAGAATGTTTCGAATTTATGGATTGCCATTTCTGCAAAATGTTCGGAATAATATTGCGCTCAGAATACAACACAAACATGCTGCTATAAAATAGGTACTTTATTTGTATAGTTCTACTCAGTGAAAATAATTTACTAAGATTTGCTACAAAGTACATAATAGAACTGTAAAGGTAGCTACCAATACTAAATTACTATGGTCTACTGGATACAAAAATTAATTCTCTTCAGTCAATTTAATTTGTATCTCTTAATATGTTGATTTTGACTTCCTCAAAAAGAAGTTCTAGTCAGACTAGCGGAACAACCGTGATTGTAACAATAAGTACTAGAGTAATAATACTCAGAAAATGCTAGGGGATGTGCATATATTTTATTGTTCATTAGTTATATATTTTTTAGACGGCATTCTAATATTAAATAAATATTTATAAAATCACTTTTACAAACAATATACATATATGTATGTATTTTAAGAAATATTAATAATCAATTTTCATTAATTATTCAAAATCCATGTAAAAATACTTACTTTATTTTAAAAGGATAGTATGCACGTAATACTATGTTGCTTAATCTCTAAAAATACAAAGCGGTTATTCCCCAATTGTCAAGCTAAAGATATTGTAAAACGCTTTTACATATAATCCATATATAAAAAAAAATCGCATTTTTTTTAATGGAACACTCTAGATATGTTAACTTTTTTTAAATCTGCGTGAGTTTTTCTTGTGCCCTCTTGTGTGTATCAGTCTTACATCTTTATTAAGATATTTACTATTCTTTATCAGTTTTGCTAAATGAATATCTACAGAGAGACCTAATTTTTTTGCACAGCTATTGAAGTAGAAATCTAACTTTTTACTTAGTTTATTGACAAAATGAGATCCAAAGAAGCAAAATAATATGTTCAAATTGTTATACAGACTGTTAAATTAGTTGACTCATATTTTAAAATATAAATCGAAACAAAATCATTTTTGAATGGAAATACGACGCATTTCCGCTTATTTGACATGAATTTTTGCAAATAAAATTCTATCATTATCTATCACGAAAAGGAAGAGTTTCTGAAACAATTTGCAAATAATTGTATTGGCAACCGCGCTGTCAGTAAAATGGAGAGTTTATTTACAAGCACACCTATCCAACCGTTTAACTGATGGTATTGTATATGAACTTTCTCAGTCCTACGTAGGTTTTGTGCGAACGAAGACTTTATCTAAATTTCTTTCGCGATGCCAAATTTCTATTAAAAAACATTTTCTGATATAAATTGTTAGAAATTCGAATTAAAGGTTTAATAACGTATCATTCGGACACCAAATTTGATCAACTGTCTACAATTTCATTTCAATTCTCATGTTAACGACTGTGTGAATAACTTATCGAACAAGGTTTTTCCTTATACTTTTGGTAATAAGCTTGGAATAGTGCAAGCTATGGTACAATATGTTTCTAATCTACGTGTTATTCGTGTTACAGCAATTCATATCAAACATTTCCTATACGTTCAAATTTTTTATATCCTTGTGAAATTTTGAATTGCGTTCATGCCATTATATGTATGTATGTACATACTCATATCTAGTTGCAAATCTATCGCATTCTATTGTCTAAACGCCCTTTCTTGTGCTTCGATATCTATCAAGTATCCTTCCCGTCTTTTGTTCATATGCTGGTCTATTATCTGGCCATCTATGACATACGAATAGTGTGTGATGGGTGTCCGAGTCCACCTACCCTCGCAGGTATCGCCTGAAGCACCCATAATATTATTAATAACGCCTGTGTGGTGAAGTAATTGGTTTCGTTTCCATACCCTTCCAACCAGTTTTTAATACCAGGGATCAGTTGGTATTTCTAGCGGCCATGGGTCCCTACATCCCAGGCCAACGGCCATTTTCTAATCAAGTTCAAGTTCTCTATTATTACTACCACCCCGGCGGAGATTGTTCTGTAGGCGCGGCACACTCTTGTGCACACTACTCTATGGAGTGATGTCAGTTTTGGACGTAGTTTTGAGTTCCGAGTCGCAATGCTCTCTCGGATATGTATTGCGAAGGACAACTTTGAGTCAAGCCAGACTCGCAGATATTTTAAACCGGGTTTTGGGATTAACGTGTGCTCCTTAAAGTGAATCCTCCTAATTTTACTTAAAATATACTAAATTCACTATTTCTTGAAATATACACATAGGTACATATTTTGTGACATTAGAAAAGCTTTACTAATCTAATTTCTCGTATTTATGCATAAGAGTTAGTAGTAATTTTGATAATGATGCTGCATTTCTTTTTATTAAACGATGTTTGGCAATGGCAATTTCTTTAATATTATCAATGAATTCTACATTATAGATAGTTTTCAGGTATTTGCAATCTATGTTTACCATAATACCATACATAATAGTTCCTTTACGGTCAAATTTTATATCACACTATACCGGGAGGCCGTTTTTCGAACGCAAGCATGGGGAACTCGGCTATTATAAGGCGTAGGAGATCGGTTAAATTAGGGCAAAGTTGCGCATTTGGAAGAAAAACAATAGGCTACCAAGAAACTTAAAAAGTTTTCGTGAAAACCAAATATGCCATTCAGGCATTCTAGATTCAATAATTAGGGTAGTCAACTTTGTTGTTTCTTATGAACACCACAGTGGATGTTTGCATTTCTGAATAAAGCTCTTTTTTTCTGATTACGACGATATATCATACGATATGGTCCGGTTTCACAACTTTATCGAAATAACCAAAAAACCGTTTTTGAGAAGAAAGCTTTTTCATATTTGTGTTTAGCAAATGTTTGTGATGTGTGGCAGTTCGATTAAATTAAAAATTTTAGCGTTCACAAAATAATGTTCAGACAATAATGTTTAAGCTATCAGCAGAGGATTAACGTGAATTTTATTAAACAAATAAAACAAAATAACATTATAATATGTACTCGAAGGTTTTACCATCTACTTCTAAACACAATTCTACGTATCTCTTTAAATCTTGTACATCTCTTAAAATATACCTTCTTCTTATTTTAGTCCTTAAAATGGTAATTATCTTTCTTTGCAGCTCATGAACATTAGCCGGCACAGTTTTATAAATACTATCTTTCATAGTTCCCCATAAATAATAATCCAACGGAGAGTGATTAGATGAACGCACTGGCCAACGAATGTCTCCATTATTTGAAATTACTTTTCGCGCGACGTCTGTACATGAGGATTGTCAATGGACCAGACATGTTCATTGTGTCGATTATACGAGTACATGCCTGAGTTTGAAAACTTACACTCATCCGTAAACATTACGTTAGCAAGGAAATTAGGATTTTGTTCCAACTAGTGCATAAAACTCCTACAAAACGCTACCCGTCGATTGCTATCTCCAGGATGCAGAACTTGAGTGACGTGTTTTTTAAAAGGATGATATTTATGTTTCTTTACTACTCTCCATACCTTCTGGCGCGTTATGTTTAGATCTGCTGCAATGGCTTGTGTGCAGGTAGAAGCATTTTATTAATCTTAATCAAAAATTTATTTCATTGATCTCATTTATTTTGTGGGAGATTCTTTAGAATTCTGTTACTGTTTACTTACAAAACGAACCACAACCGTCTAAATTTCGGTGAAGTAACAGAAAATAGGTTTGAGCTGATTGTTCTGGATACCGCTGAAGATATGTTTCTGAGGTACCTAACTTGTACACTTCGATGTTAAGCGTAATAAATCCCTAGCATATATCGTTTTTCTTCACTTGGGAACGCCATTTTGTCGATAAAGTTGGGCAAATTTACTAAATGTAAGTGACAACAAGGAAAACTTAATCTAACTGTCACAAATGTATTTGTTAAACATAAGCATGGAAATTGGAAATCTCAAAATCGGTTCTTGTTTTGTTATTTTGATAAAATTGTGAAACTGCACCATATCATGTGATACATCATCGTAATCAGAAAAAGGAGCTTTATTCAAAAATGTAAAAATCTAATATAGTGCCCATAAGAAAAATCAAAGTTGACTACCTACTCTACTTTTGAATCTAGAACGTCTTGAAAAAACGGATGGCACATTTGGTTTCCTTATAAAAAAGTGCCTTAAGAACGTCTGCGTTTATCGATTTTCGATATACAACATCAAAACGAAAGTTCAAAATATAATTTTTTTCAGAAAATCTCAGCAACCCATAAAAAATTTTTAAGTTTCTGGGTAGCATATTTTTTCTCTCCCAAATGCGCAACTTTGCCCTAATTTAGCCCATCTCCTATCTGTTATAACTACCGAATTCCTCATACTTGCGCTCAAAAAACGAGAATCCTGCATATTGAAACGTAAGTACTATATCTTTGGGAAAAGATATCTCATTAGCCTAAATTATCGTTGTAAATTATTAAACAATAAAATTTATTCTTCGCACTTACGCAGCAAATAAATATTGCAGTACTTACTAGCCATGCTGCAGCGCATATTAAGCAAGTATGTAGTAATTTAGACAAAACAACTTAGGTAATGTGGTGTAGAGACTGCAACTGCTTTTTTCAGCTTGTTGATACAAATTGCCGTGTCATACGCGAATTATACTCACACGTAAAATTTTTAGTGGTAGTAATTAAAACTAGGTAAAACATATTTATTAATATAACCGTCATAATATTACCATAATATCACCGTCTGACGCACTTTCTGCCTATTATAAGTTGCTCACTTGCGCGATCGTTGGAATTACTCGTTCTTGAACATATTGATACAAAACTGAATTCCGTAGTATTCTTACCAGTTCTTATAAACATGTATGGCATTTAGGTATCGTAAGTAAAAATTATCCATACAACTCAAATGTTGAAATAGTTGGCGTTATTGTGTATGTTGCCATCATGCTTATAGAATTTCCTGAAACGAAAAGCAATAGGTCATGTTCATCTATTCTCACTAGATAATGTTTACTGCGACATGCAAATACATGAAATTTATTTACGTAACTACGTGAAAAGGAAATCTGTAGGTATGTGTAGAGAGTGACATTTTAAAATATTTCATGTGATACAGAATTATTAACGTCGCAGATAATCCTATGAAATTTCTCGTACTAATGGAACAGTAAGCAATAAATCGGGTAGCTGTTTGCTAGCATTTGCTTTTAGCATGAGTATGTAAATACTCGCAGATAGTACAAGCACGTACGCGTTATATACTGAACTGGCTGTAAGCAGGTCGTAAGGTGGTTTACTAAATATAGATAATTCGCGAATAAATAATTATGTAACTTAACGTATCGTTTCGCTAATGAATAACGGTTACTGCAGGTGATAGTAAATTACTAGGTACGCGCATTTCCTATTTACGCTGTAAGCTAATCGTGCACAAGTGATCTTATACATAAACGTCCCATTGTTGTGGAAATTGTAAGCATTACAGTTACTAATTTTTTTGTTTTGGTTTTGCCAATTAAGAATTGTTTTGGCTATTAAAAGAACTTGTGTGTCCAACTTTTAAATATGTTTTGGTGCTTGTGTTGTGGTACCTGTCTATTTTCTTAGTATTTCTAATATAACTGGTAGTTGAATCCGATCGAAAGCTTTCATAAGGTCAACAATATACATTAAATCAGGCTTGTTAAGTTCAATCGCTTTTTCAGTTATTTATCGAACTACGAAGTTATTTGTTGAACGGTTTTTACGAAAGTCTTGCTACTCTTCACTAATTTCTATGAGGTAAAATCTTTTCAAAAATTATCTATGGTTAGACATTTTTGGGGTGAATTCAGCAATGTAATGCCCCTATAATGGAATTGGTATCCTTGTGTTCCGTTCAATTGGTAGGTATTTGCCCGTGATTTAGTATAGTTTAAACCAGAATTTAATTTTAATAAATCCCATTAAAAAGAGAAGACTAATAACTGCTATGAAAATCTTGATGATTTTCCTACATACATCACTTCACTGTAAGCAATATAGCTTTTAATTATATACCAGCAATAAACGGTGATTCAAGAGATGTACCGTAACGCAACGACCTAAAACCCATTCAACATTTTCCTCCTCCCCCGACGCACTTGTGTGATAAACTTTCACATAATGAATCGCGCATTTTATCGCTGGATCAAGAGCTAATAATTCATAAAACGAGATTTTAGTTTCCGTTGGTTTCATAAACTGTAAGTCGAGTATTATAATAAATTATGTAATTCAAAATCATACATCGTTTCTTTAAACAAAATAGGAGTTCTTCATACATTTTTTTCTGTTTTTATTTCAGGATATTATCATTTATTATAAATTGATTTCTTAATAGGTACTATTAACTATTATTCATCTTCTTTCTTATTGGCATTTTAAGATACTAGATAAATAAATCGAACAAGACACGTAAGTACAGTTAGTACAGATTTTTAATTTGCTTGTCTTAAATTAGTTTTATTATAACTTAACCTGTGGCCTTTAGATGGACATGATTTGTTTTTGAAATCAACTATTCGTTTTCGTTCTGCATACCTATGTTTGACAATATTGCTATAACACTTATTGTAAGTTACTTCATAAGTATTTATAAAGATGAGACAAGTACATCAAATAGAAAATCCAAAATTTTATAAACCCATCATAACGAAATATCTCAACGCATAAAAAACAAGTGTGTCGGCTGTGTTTATTTATTTTAACAAAATTTAAATTATCTACAAACGTTTAAATCAATTTAACGTTAAATATTATGTGGATTATAGAAAATTTAAAGGAAGTCTGATGGTAAAGTGAACATCAGAAAGCAACCAAGAAAGAACTTTGTTACCAGGTTATATCAAAACGACCGTAAAATGCTGAGATAAACTCCATAGCTTCCAATTTTTTGAAGATTCTTTACCCTATATCCCTTTTTTGACAAATTTACTTTGATCTTGTGTTTTACAGTTCTAGTCAGTATCTCTCACTTTGTCTCAATTCTATTCTTTTTTCTTCTATGCAGTTGTTTCTTTCTAGTGTTGACTACACAAACTACTCAAAAAAGTATTTCTAAGCATTACATGTATCAAATAAGAATCGATTTAAAAAGTATACTTTGCCCGCAATCTTAATTTGGGCTGTGAGTCCCAAACTCTCCTTCGACAAAACCGTTGTAGGCTACCCTAGGCTGATATAAATGGAGAGTAAATCAAACTTGGAATCCGAACCCAGATCTGGTATGCAGACGGGTCAAAAAGAACCACAAGTTTCTTTATTCACAAATATTCCACTTGATTAATATTTACTGATAATTTTCACTTAATTTATGTCGTCAGTGACATTTCACAAGACCCTCTTATTGAAATTTCAAAAATTTTTGTTTGATGCAATTTATTTCACATTCAAGGAGCCGTTTTTTCTACAGAAAACTGGCTGTCCTATGGGAGGTGTCATCAGCCCTTCCATGGCTGAACTGGTTATGAATACCGTTCTATGTATATTTCGTTAAAGATAATAAAGATTTCGAATTTTCTTTTATATTTCAGTATGTTGAAGATTTGCTGTTAGCAGTACCCTCCAATAAAATAGATTACACCCTAAATGTCTTCAACAGATTCAATAGTAGGTCCCTGTTTTAGATAATATAGTTATACGTGACAGCCAAAACATAATCAAACTAGATTGATACCGTAAACCAACCAACTCAGATAGATACTTCATTTTCATTTTGAACATCCTGTTAAATGTAAGGACAGTTTCATACTTGCTTTGAAACATATAATTTAACACATTTCCCGCCCAGATTTTCATAGAAAAAATTTAAATATTTTAAACACCATCCTCCGGAAAAAGTGCACCTTTCCCCTTTGCCCCTCCCCCCTCCCTGTATAGATTTTTATCGATTTCAATGAGCAAGGTTATTCAGATATAATTTATCTGTTCGCAAATGTCATGTCTGCTATTATTGTGCTCTGTACATTTTTAACATAAATGAGGTCCTCTAGTGATTCAGTTTTAAGTAAGTAAATTTAATTACTTTTGTAACACTAATTGTTCCCTGTAGTGTCCTGAAGAAGCCGACAATTCTCGGCGAAAATTTAGCATTAAATAAAAGAATCAAATAAATTTCGTTTTGGAATTTCCATCTTTATTCCATGCCTCAGTTACTTTTTTTTTGTGGAGTCATAAGCGTGAATTTATAGTTTTGGAATCATATTATATTAGTGCAATACACCACCGAGCATCAAACGGAAATACTAGCAATAGAGATATGTGCCCAAAGAGCATTGGGAAAACACCAAGCCGTCAGCGGATCCATATCCATCGGTTAGTCAGGCGGCCCCCTTAGCATCTTATCAGGTAACTTAGAAACTAGCTTGTAACTATCTGAAAAACCTAAAAAATCTGGAAAAACAACAAAATTATTTTGGTGTGGGTACCGAGACATTAGGGCATACCAGGCAATGAATTGGCAAACCAGCCGGCTAAAAGGGGTTCTGCAATAGCATTCACCAAAACTGAGTCTGGTGATAACCAAGGAGCATATCATATAAGAGTGACGAATTCCACGCTAAAAATTAGAGCCGTACGCAAGCGCCGCCCTGATGGTTGTCTAGTAGTACTAAAATTGTAAACAACGGCGATGGCGGTACTTTTAAATTAGTACAAAGCTTTCTTGGTTCTAAAGATACTCTAAATACGTGTTTCGATCTTGTTTGATCTCATCAGTGCGATATATCTATAAATATAGAAATCACAGACACGTGTTTACGTGTTTAAATAAAAATAAATTCTGGTAAAAAATAAAGTTAAACTCTAACAAAAATAAATATTTAAAATTCAATATTTCAATATTTATAATTCAATATACATATATAAATAATATAACATTCTCTCGGGTATAATAAAAATAGATTAATAAATAAAACAATAGTCTTGAAAAAGTAACAAAATAGACTATGTACTCATAACAATAAATAAACTGAAATTCTAATAAACAACTACATCACGTAAGGACAATGTTTCATATGCACAAAAGACTAGAAATGTCTTACCCTCTACTAATCAGCTGTCTAATTTTTCTTGCGTTTCAGTTAACAGATCTGCCATTAGAAGGCCGACAAATACCATCATGAAATTTCCTAATAATTAAACTCATAGATATATTTAACAGCTGTTCTTGAACCAAAGTTTGATGACCTGAATTAACACAAGCATACCATGAAAAGCTAACCTTCCAACATTTTCTTCTGAATAGAATTTACATGACCAAATGATATTAGCAAGACAACCATCCTATCGTAAATGTTATTAATATATAATACCTAACTAAAAGTGGGATAAAGAAGATTATTTGGATCACCAAATTCCTTAAACATTGTAAATGTATGATGAGGTTCTTCGTTAGCAGAGAATAAAGAAGATTTACAAACCTCACAATCGGGTAAATTAAGTTTTTTTAGGAAGAATCCAGAGACATAGGTGACACCTTGATAATTAAAATCAATTTCTTCATTAATCGGAACATTTAGAGAAGAAGCTTCTAGTTCGTTCTTATCCAATGCACAAGTCCCAGCACTTTTAGGTTCAATAGAAGTCATAAAAGATTGCAGATTACTTAAGATATGCCCATTATCTTCCTCACAATTGAACCCGATAAAACGAGAAGACTAAATTATTTAGAATACAAGTTTTAAAATTGGCAATGAACTGATGACAACTTGTATGTGTATTACGACCACCGCACTGACGTATGTCACCAAATAAATTCTCCAAATTACTATAACAATTAATAAAATAAAACAACAATTGATAATAACGAAACTTACCCGGAACTTGTGCTTCTTTTGTTCATAACCTCAAAGCACTACGTCATCATGATTTGCATTTTTATTGATTTTTATTGTATCCTCAATATTGTACACCGTTGCCATGTCGCTTCTTCTTATAGTTAATCATAATTATTGATAGATTTCTTAATGATAAGAGCAACAAAAAGACTTTTTGGTGAAAATGTCGCTATAAACTGGCTCATATTTCATATCAAAACCTCTTTTGATGTTTGATTATAATTGCTTTAAATATAAAGCCTACACAGACTTGGCAACAATACCATATTTAGTTCTACCAGACAGTTCGCAGAGACGCGCACATCTTGCCCGAAATTTCAAATTTGAAAGAAACACCCGTGGTAATAACTAAGACTGCACCGAGTGCAACATTGAAGGGCGGTTACAAAGCAACCCATTCCAGCATTTAGAAGCAGATGTGCTTGCTCTTAACCGAGTACAGCTTAAAACAGTAACGAGTCGGCTAACAGGACACGGCAGTTGAAGAGAATACCTGTATGGAATTGGCATCACTACAGATGAACATGTGAATATGCATTGAGGAGAAGAAGACAGACTACCACAAGTAAAAAGGACTAACCTGTTTATGTAAAGATATTCACTAGACACAGTAATACAATAGGTCATAAGCCGCTGTGTTAAGAGGATGATGTAAATACCTGACTCTGTCCAGTGTTCAATCAAACAATTTTAAACACACCCACATATTATCCATTAACTTTGGAATACCTACATATATCTAACTTTAGGTTCTTTCATTATTTACATTCATTTGCATGCGTTATGATTCTATGTATATCCTACAAGAAAGTTAAATTATATTGTTACAAGTTCTTACTTGCCCTTCAGAAAAGCCAGGAGCTAAAAATTACTTCCACCAACTCTTGTTGCTTATCAAGTTTAGCAATTCTAATTCTGTAGAGACACGAGTACATGAAATGCTAGACACTGCACTTATCGATCTTATAATGTTTCCTTCTAAGACGATGCAAGCTTTTTTACTTGCTATTACAGATACCGTATCAGTACCAATAGAATATATTTCTGAAAGAATTATTTTTTATGGGATAAAATTAATTCGTCTAATCTAACGACTGAAACAAGACCATTCGTTTTTAACTGGAAAAAAAATAAATTAAAATCGTAGACGGCTAATACAATGTAACTATGGTATTAAACCCTCGATAATAATCTCATTACGACTTTCAGATGCCACAGCCGCTACATGTAAATAATGTATGTGGATGGAAGTTTTTGGGTGGAAATCTCGGCGCGTACTATCTGTAAACGTGTACTCGATAAAAATCTTCATTCCCTGATTTATTGGCTATTTTCTACTAGACGGTGGAATGGAGTGTATCAAAGCATTATGAGAAATTAGATCGTTAAACTTGTTTTGTTAAGATGTCACGGTGCGTACACTTGGAAAATATCGTACGAAATTGTTCATATGGCAGTGCGTGAGATAAATAACATCAAAGGGACTCTTACAAATGTTTCTTTATGAAGCCGAAGAAGAAAAATGTGTGGTAAACAGAGCGGAAAAAAGTTATATTGTACTTAGATCTCTGTAGAATTTCGAAGCAGAAACGCAATTACAATTTCGTTTGGTGATAGTATAAAAAAGGTATGTTCGCACGTATGCAATCTACAGGGTGTTTGGTAATGAAACGGTCATACTTCACAGCGTGTTAGTAGAGATCATTTGCAATAGATATAGCCCAATTTGCCTTATCCAAAAGTCGCCCGTTTTCGAGATATTGTTTTTTTTGTTTTTTTCGAAGTTCACTACTTACTCTTGCTCAAACTTAAAATTTGCGAAAATAATTAAACTCTTCCTCAATTTTTCAGTTTCTATAGTTAGAGGACATCTCAGCACACATTATGGATGAAAGTTACGATAAATACTTGGGCAAATTAAACGAAAAAAAAATTAAAACTTTCCCTTTTGATGAAACTGTAGACACAATCGCTACCTTTGTGACTATTTATTTCTAAATTTCCATAATGCATTAAGCATACAAATTATCTCAAAAACTTTGTTAAAATAGCTTTCTAATGACATAATAACACTTACTATTTATCTTACCTACTCATTAATAATTGGGCATAGTAAATTGACAAAGAACATCATAAATAAAAACCACAAATTTAATTCCTTTATTAGTAAATAAAATAAAATAATTATAAACTGCCTTCAAAGGTACCTCCTGCATTTCTGATGCAAGCACGAGCACGTTTTCGAACCTGTGTACATGTAACTCTTTGAGTTACATTATTTCGCAAAGTTATAGCTGCATCGTTTATTCTGTTAATTAATTCTTCGCGCGTGTTTACTTCCGTAGAATAAACGAGCTCTTTCATGGTTCCCCAAACCTAAAAATCTAGAGGTGTGTGCTGAGATGTCCTCTAACCATACAAACTGAAAAATTGAGGAAGAGTTTAATTATTTTCGGTAATTTTAAGTTTGAGTAAGAGTAAGTAGTGAACTTAC
The DNA here is from genome assembly GCA_004785975.1 of Popillia japonica. NCBI lineage: Eukaryota > Metazoa > Arthropoda > Insecta > Coleoptera > Scarabaeidae > Popillia > Popillia japonica. Next base: position 28,873 of record ML219032.1, on the reverse strand, counting down.
GAAAAAAACAAAAAAAACAATATCTTGAAAACGGGCGACTTTTGGATAAGGCAAATTGGGTTATATATATTACAAATGATCTCTACTAACACCCTGTAAAGTATGACCGTTTCATTACCAAACACCCTGTATTTGTCATAATGTATGTAATTGAATACATTTCAAATGTAATTTTGATTACATGAATGTGTTTTTTGTTATTATTTGCAATACTTTATATAATAAATCTTTAATGAAGTCAACGAGCAGATTAGTCAATTAAATTAAATTAATTAACAATTAGATTAAAACAATTCTATATAGTAAAGTAAAGTATTTGATAACAGCTTTATATGAGGGCATTATTTATGCTAGTTCTTCTTGACTGACTATAATCCCAGGACAGGATTCATTATCTAAACCAGCCAACTAATTCACCGGCAGATTGAAGGAAAACTATTTCTATAGATTTCTTAGTAACATTGTTTCAATGATAGGATACCAAATCCTCCTCTTCTCTCCCCAATAGACTACTTTGTACAAGCCCAGGAGCTATGGCAATATCATCTCTCTTTTAACAAATATATCTAGGGCAGACTAGGTGTAGCGATAGGCGATATTTAAAATGCGTGCAACACACAATCAGAGACAGTCTCTTTCGAATGTTGAATGTATGTAGATGTTGCAGACATGGAACCAACAATTCTTTAATAAAAAGGAAAATACAACTACGATTACAAAAATTGCAACTAAGAAACTATTTCGCAATAATAGTTTTACTACAGTTGATTTTCAATCGTTGTTTAAAATAATTCCATCGATGCATTTAAAATAAAAGTTCCTTTATTAATTAGTCTCCGATAGTATTTTCATATGTAGTCACATTGATATTATTGAACTCTTCATTCAAAGCTATTTAAAAAACTGACACATCAGCGTTATTTCGTAGTTTTTATAACATCGACAGCTGTTTTTGCGATGTCTTGCGTTACTTCAATCGAAGTAAACATATTCTCGATTCATAGGCGGCGCATATTACAATTTATAAGGGAGATTTTAATGTTGGCATTCTCGTCGTAATTGAACAAAAATATTTTTGGATTTATATTCTACATAATTATATCTTACCATTCTTAATATTTTTTATTTTTATTTCAAATACACCATGTATGTAGCGGTAGGTGGGTTCTGCTGCACAACAAACACATAGATCTATAGTAAGAGGAAGTTATATCCCATGACATTCAGTAAGTCTGTTAGTGAATCTTCCTATTCTGCGTTTCAATTTATCAATACATACTCTTCATGCACAGTCATCATCCATTCCTACAGCAGCTGCAAGTGCTTTGTTTCTTAAACGGAACAGATACTGATGTACCGGATCCATCGGAAAATCATGCGTAAAGAACAGAAGACAAAATCATGCTACCATACAATATCAAATGGCTAAATTATATCCAAAAAAATCCGCACCGAGCGTCTTTCTCAAAAGGATTTCTTATGGCTTCAGGTATTGGAACAGCTGAATGTCTTATATGGCGTTACAACCATTTTTTTCTGTAGAGATAGGACGGCCTATCTCACTTTTCTGCAGGAATCAAGTAATTATAGTGCAATAAAACATACACTATTGAACATAATTTACGACTCCAGAATGTATAACCTAAACACGAGAATAGTTCAACATGAGACTCCATAACATAATGCTACACCACCGTGCTTGATAGTAGATACAATACGCTCAGCCAGAAAAGCTTAACCAGGTCTGCGAAAATGCTACGGGCCCAAATTGCCTAGATAGCTGCAAGGGAAATGCAAAAGAAAAACAAATTATCCTGACAACTCTGGAAGATTATACTGTTAAGCCCGTTTTAGACGATGACACCACTTTCTCCGAGTGGTTCAGAATTAGTTACATCGGAAAATGATGCTATCCATTAGCCATGATAGCCAGTAGACTACCACAAATAGCTGATAAGAAAATAACAAGGAAAGTGTAGCATTAGATTGTTCAAGTTACATTCGAGGCAGAAAATGAATGTGTTATTTAAATATTTTAAAGCCTATTTGTTAGTATAGTTGTTTGTTAGTATGTATGCTATTTAAGTTTTCTTCTTTTTTTTTGTATAATTCGTGTACTTTCAGTGTACTTTTCCCATTAAAAAAATCAAGAAAACTTCTAATTTCTGCTGCTCTGCTGCTTTCTAGTGCATGACCTGTTTCCGCCCTGTTGAAACAACCTTTGCAAAATTGATTTAGTTACGATAATATTGGTTTCTGTCTACTTTTCACCATTTTTGTCGACTAAAAAGTTGTGCCACACATGCTAGAGTAATTTTTTCGGCTTTTGAGGCACCTAAGTTAATTGCGTCTAGTGAGATCCGAAATCATTTTGTTAAAATACTAAATGCATTTTCAACTACCCTTCGCGCTCTTGACAACTTGTAATTATACATTCTTCGGGCGTTGTTTGATCCAGGTTGATGGCATGATTTCATGAACTTCTCGGTCAAAGGAAATGCATAGATGCCGCTCAATATTCTGCGCAAGGATATTTTTAAGTTTGCGTTGATTTCTTAAGAATTCGGACAAATATGTGTAAAACATGATTAAATCCTTTTTTCAAATTTTCGTGGATATATGGTGTCTAATTTATGTTGGTTAATTTCCTGTCTAATTGCTTAGCAAAACTGACATCGTCTAAAACGAGCTTAACAGGTTACTAGAAGTCATACCTCTACATTAGATTCATCGGAAAAGATCACCCTGGTCCAATCTTCAGCCGAACAATAGGTACGCGTAGTTTTTAGCGTCTTGATTTTGGTCCTTTAATCGCTGAAGGTAGTTTGCATTCCACGTCTTACATACTCACTTTTTCAGTTTTTCGGAATTGAAAACTTTATTCCAGAAGACGGCAGTTTTGAAGTCTTTGTAATATTGGACTAGTAGCGTAGCACCTATTCCTTTCTAAATTTGGTTTTCTGTAGTTTCCCAAACTCCATGCAAAATACGTAACATCTACCTACCCATCTAAAGACGTAAGTGTAATAATAGCTTATGGCCAGCCGATACCCCCTGTAATTAGAGAAAAATAGTGGCAAATTTTTGTCGTTAACAAAATCAGTTTCTTCTCTTTCTCTTGTATTATTACTGTTAATATGAGGGGGCAGCTAATCTTCGAGTTATGTTTCGTCAAATTATGACCGACATCTACCCGCTTGCGGGATGCTGTATTTGTTGAGGACTACATAAAACGCGTCGCTGAGATACTAATATCAACCGTTTTGAATTTTACGATTGTTAAAATTACCAATAAGTCAGAACGTCTATACGAACGTTTTTATTTCAACTGTCTGTGAGGCAACTAACTCGTCCTCTGCTGCAAGTGCCTCCCAGTACAAATTTATGTAATATGTATATGTGGTAATATAGTCTACCGCGCCATAAATGCCGTGTCAAAGTGTATACTCATCGTCCAAAATATCTATATTATACTAAACAATGACGAAATAGTTCTACTAACTCAATATTAGAATAATAAAGCTGTAATTTATGTTAATTAAGCACAGTATATCCTGCAAATATATTACTATCAAAGTACACTTCATAACTTGAATGTGAAATATGTACACCTCAGACAATCTTAAAGTTAATCGAAGTACTATTTACCGAGATTATTGCATAAATCCAATTACGCCTCTTTAAACAAACGGCGAATCTTCGTTATTTGTTCAATGTAATTGAGACCAACCGTCACTATGTCAGCGGTCAAACATTCGACAAGAGCCGCCGTGTTTAAGTTATGGATATCAACGGAGACACGGAGTCATTAAGTCTTGGCGGTAATCACACAAAACCGGCCATTACTAAAATAACAGTAATTTATCCAGCGGGGGTTGACTTCATTCCGCAGCTCCATCCGTTGTAACTCCTGGGCCACCCTTGACGTCGAACAAAGCCAACATTAAACTTCTTCGAGCGCTGTGCGCCGGAAAAGGAAGAACGACGCGAATGAAAAGGAGGCGCAGCAAAGCGGAGAGCCGTGAAATTATACCGCGTAATGAATGTTTACACACAATGCATGTCCATCGAGGCATGATTTATTAACGATTAATGTAAACAAATTATTTTTCCGCGTCAATTATTTATCGGTTTCTCGGTGAAAAATATCGATGATATGATACTTTCGATCGTACGAGTAAAACGGTTCAAATAGATAACTGCAAACAATTGCGTATTTTTCAGATATTTTTGTGTTCATTGTATTCATATGGCGTTAAGGAGATATTGCTACAGTTGCAATAGTCGCCGCAATCTGTCACAGTAACAAATATCATAAACTTTTAGAAAAATAGCACAAAATACTAGACTTTTAGTAATATTTTGAATAATTTAATAGTTGATAACTTCATTCTTGAGACTCATACGTTATAAACATGTAAATATCTCTAATATTTAGTTGACATGTAAAGGGTTTTCCAATAAGAACGATATGATTTTAAAATGATAGATATAACCACACGTTTTCTATTATCTTAAAGTATAATCGATAACATTTATTTGTGCAATAAATCGCGTGTAATCTCACGAATGCAGCTTTCAATGTTCAATCTCAAACCATCAAGTGTTTGTGGCCTATTTGCATAAACGTTAGATTTTAAATAACCCCACAAAAAGTAATCTATAGGAGACAAATCACAGCTTCTTGGAGTGCAGGGAACAGTTGCATTCGGTGATATTATCTTTTCTCCAAACTTTTCTGGTAGTATGGCGATAGTTTCATGAGCAGTGTGAGATGTAGCGCTGTTTTTCTATCTTCTAAATCAACCGCATCCGAATTTGGCCATAAAAAAATTGTCAACATCTGTCGGTATCGTTCACCATTCTCTGTAACTAAATCTCCAACCTCATTTTGGAAAAACAAATGGTCCAACGATACTACCATACCATAAACCACACCACACAGTTACCTTCAGGGCATGGAAAGGCGTGTATCGGTTGTGGATTGTTTTCACACCAAAAACTGCAATTATGCTTATTTACCTAATTTTTTATTTTTTTATTTACCTAACCAATTTTTTCCGCAAAATTGCGATCCCTTTCAAGTCGTTCTAAACTCCAAGCAGCAAATTCGTGGGGCCGACGATGGTCCAGTCGTTTAAGTGCTTGGGTCAAAACAATCTTATATGGGTGTAAATTTAAATCTTTTTGCAAAATTGGCAAAGTTGTTGTTTTTTTAAGTCCTAACTCTTGAGCACGATGAGGAATTGATAAATTTGGGATTTTGGCGTTTTAATGGTGTTTGTACATCGTGAAGAGTAAAATTACTTTCAAATTTCTTAACGATGCGACGAATGACAAGCGCAGAAGGGCGATTGTTTTTGACCAAAGTTTTCGTCAAGGGCGCGAAAAGTGTTCACATAAGAACGACGATTTTCGTAAAATTTTTGGATAGTAACCAAACCTTCTTGGAGCGAGTATTTAGCCATAATTAATTGTTAGAGTTTAGTGAACATCCCATAAATGACAACTAGTGACAGGTATAACTTTATTCCCATTACTACATCATTCCAAAATCATATCATTCTTATTGGAAAACCCTTTATAACATACACTATGTGTAATAAACGGAGCTTATAAAGTGAAACGAAAACACGATATTTCTTCGTTTTCTAATAAATATGCCAATTCCAGCTCAATTTAAAGAGTTAAACTTGCGCTATTTTCTCAAAATCAAAGATAGGCAGAATCTAATAAATTACGAGCAGTAAAATACGATCGTTGCTAACTCATACCTACATATTTTGTCGGCAGTATAGTCATGTGAGCACGATTTTACGCCGAAAGTGTACTATCTACTATGTATCAATCTACTGATCTACATACATCAGGGTGAGGCACATAAAGTGTTACAGAGCAATAGCACTCAAACTATTAATCATATCAAAAAATGTTTCAGACAAAAGTTTCAGTGTTCGGGAAGGCGGTCATACTGGGCCACCCAGTTTTTTGATCGGTGTAGGCGTAGAATCTACGTCAAAAAAAAAACCTTCTGAAGGTGAAAGTCAGAAGGTTTTCGCCCCTAGCGTGATTGACACGTCGAGTTACCGTGACCTTCTGACGCCCTTCACCTTCCAGAAGGTTTTCGCATCTAGCGTGGTTTACACGTCGAGTTACCGTGACCTTCTGGTACCCACCCAGTTAACCTCTTTGCTCCTAAAGAACCCGCTTACATTAGTGGCGAAACGTCTAGTTTATTGTATATCTTGTGCATTTTATTTTTATTTTGTACTGTATATATTTTACTAACCATGACACGGTCAACACCCGGAAACCCTCATTATAGTCTTAAGATTGTTTGTGACTTCCTCTATATCTGTGTATAATCTTGCTGATCTTTTGGGAATAAACTTTACTTTATTTTATTTACTTTACTTTACTATGGACCTGCGCCATTTATAATTTCTACGAATAACACATGTGACGCATTGAATTATAATTTTCTGTTGTACGAGTATCAACTAAAGTCATACCGCCGTCATTTTAACAAAATTATAGACATCATAGAATCGGCACAACACAGATTTACAAAGTTAAAAACCAAAATATACAATGACATATTTTCTAAACTTAATGCGTACACAGCGCCATCCAGTATATAGTTCAATAGACCGGTTTTCATAGACCAAATTAGAATGCTAAACGAAAACATAGGCGTGGACAAGCAAAAGAGTCGACTTACTCTAAAGAAGTTCCAGCTGGTTAGATATTTATTGGGAGTGTGTCATATTATGTCAACGTTCGACAGGCAAAGTACTAATTTATTGATGTCGGGATTGAACAAACTATATATGGTATGGAACAAAGCACACAATGACACAAAAGAAGTAAATATGTGCAGCAGCATTCAAATAATTGGTTGAGAAAGTATGTAGCAGAACTCTTTATAATTTAAGAATTGAATTAATGGCAAATTGAGAAAATTATCAAAGGCAAAATAAGAGCAGTCCAAATTGAAACCGAGAAGAGAGAACTACCAAGGCTAATGGACTCACCAGCGGATTCTCCTTCTTGTTAAATTCAAATGCTCGTGCCATTTGGCGTTTTGGAGGCATCTAAAAACCAGCGATGAAGTTCTTGCCTGCGCTTGCAGATCTAGGTATTGTAGTCTCCCTGGAAGGAATGTCTACATTGTAGTTTCCAGTGAAACTGAAAACGGGTAGATCTTATCCCCTCTAACGTACAGTGATGTAGATGAAAATACCGGTGTAATCACCTATTTAGTTTCACATCTTTCATGAAAACTACTAGTAGCTATCCCTAAAAAAGCACAGAAGCGAGAAATAGAAAATTCAATGCAATCAAGATGCATTTTACGTTGTGTGTATTAGATATATCGTACATATGTCATTCAGATCTTCTACATTAAAAGATGTATGCTGACTACATATTACGACTTCTACACTACCACTTTTTGATTGACCCATCTCTAAGTATTTAAGACATGGATTTTCCAAAATTCAAAATTTTATTTAAAATTTTGTATCTATTCTACAATCTCATCAAAGAAAACCATCTTGGAATTAGTATCTTTACTTAAACTTCAATTCAAAAATGCTTTTAATATGTGCAGGTATGCAGGTAATTAGGTAAGAAACTGATTAAATATTTAATGGTACTTGATATGCTCTCCGCTCCACAGCCCCCCCCCCCCCCCCCCCCCCCCCCGTTTTAGCAATACAAACGGATGTATTAGTAAAAAAAAATTGACTCGCTATTTAAGCAAGTAGGTACTTATATTCACGAAACTAAATATAATTCAGAAATGGCGGTTAATTCAGGGCAGGTAATCCATATTAATTTAATTAAGGTAAATATGTTCGTATAAATTAATAATGAAGCTTTACCATATTCATGAACTGCTCCATTCCCCGAAATGCTTATTGATTTTTGTTCGACAAGAACAACCCATTGAATAAAAATTGACTCATTTTACCTTAATGAATTCGGGTTAACACTGATAATAACAACGAACATAGTATATAATTAAGGTAAATTCTTAATCTTCATCAGACAAGAGGCAAACGCGAAAAAGGAAAGGAAAAACGCGAATCACATACTCGGATGAAAAAAGCAATCCTCTATCTACCACTTCCATTTCTCGTAAAAGACGCATGCGATGACAACGTGTGGGGTCAGCGTGAGACTTACACAAGAAAACATCGAGACCGACCCGTAAATATATGGGCATTGTACAATTTAGTCGAACACTCAAAGGAGTGTTAGGTTTCATTGACGTTATGGGTTCGTAGACAGATGGTCAACTGTTTCTCTATATGCTAATAAGCATTGTTCGGGTGTTTAAAAGGATTGTTTCCAACTTTTGAAATTAGTAACATCGACTGTGCGCTGACAGAAAACGCCGACCGAACATCATATATCATTACTCGGATCTGGCGTGCATCGTGCTCATGTCTAGCGGACTTGTACCTCAAGGAGAAGCATAAATATAAATTCTTAATAATTAATTGCGCACAATAATGTTGTGTGGTATTCGCATTGTATAAATGCATTGTCCATTACTTCTTTTTGCAGTCATGGTTGATAAAGTGCATTTAAAATCCGAGATGCAAAAATGTTTCTTGACATTTTGTGATTTATACATCTATCAAGCGATTAACCTTTTACTTTCTCGGGAATAGTTAATATTATAAAGTTTCTTTACTTAAGCAATCGATGTCTCCATGATGCAATAATTAGAGTAACCCATTTTTTCGCCTGACTTTGGCGTTGGTAGAAGTTGGACAAACATACATTGGTAATAGGCTCACAAGGAAACACATGCAAGTGGTGGTGACCGATTTAAATAAAATTTGTGGGTTTGTAGACCGATGCAGTGTAAGAACAACGGCATCTTTCATAGATGCTAAATCGCCCGTTTTCGGGGGTGGGAGCGACCAAGAGCCAACGCTACCTTTCGCTATTTGCTTTAATATCTCCAAAACTATAAGACGTATCAAAAAAAAGTTAAGTCAAATATATAACTGTTTTATGAGTACCTACTAAAAGATAGCGACAATAGTTTGCCTGTCATAGTTCTTGTTTTTCAGAAACGACTTCCACCCCCTATATTTTTTTTAAATTTTAAAATTTTTATTTCCTGGAAAAATACACAAAGTTGTACAGAATTCCCCCATATATAGTAAATATGCTATATCCTATATGGAACCGAGGTCCAGGTCCCATCCTGTTCGGATAATCGAGATTATTCACTTAAAATAAATATTATTGTCATTAAAATTTTTAATAGGTACCAATTTCATTATCTTTATTTTCATTAGTTAGTTAGTTTTCTTTAGGTATTATATTTTTATTGTAATCAATATTATTGTGAATTCTGCATTAGTCTACAAACCCACCAAATTTCATTTAAATCGGTTACCACCACTTGCCTGTATATCCTTGTCAGTTTGATATATTCACTGTATGTGCAGCTACTGTAAAGCAAGGTCGTTACATTTCCAAGTGTCAATTGATTGACTTATATTTTATTTAAGAAATAAGTGACCTCGCCAATACATTGGTTCTAGCTAGGTCACAATAAAAGATAAAAGGAGATCAGAAATGTAATGTTTTAGTACATTCAGGCTGTACTAAAACATTACATTTCTGTAGTAACATTGGACAATCTACTCTATTGTATAGCAGCGAAAAGAGAAATTTGTGTAATGAGAGAATTCTTCGAGTGTACAGGGATGCAAAATTACATTTATTTAAAAGGATATTGTAATCGTAGTTTCTCTCAGGGTAAAATCCTTGAAGTTGCCAATGCACAATTTTTAAGAATTTCCTCTGTACAGACTCTACAGCATTAACGTGTGTTCCATAAATAGGATACCAAATTAGGCCTGCATACTCCAACCGGGATCTAACCATCGCGAAATACAACATGGCAAGAGCGGTTAAATTATGAAAAACCCTACAATTGCAAGAGATACATCCGGTACATTTTATAGCACACCGAGACCAAACTGACTATCTGCTGTGAATGATAAAGACGGATCGAAAAGTACACCCAAATCGGTGATCGACGCAGATGCCTGCTACAATATTCCTTCAATATTGTAATGGTATGTGATAAGCTGCACAGGTTTAGTATAGGTTACCATAGACATTTGGGTATGTTGAGCGACAACCTGTTAGTCTTGGACCAAGCCAAGATCCGGTCTACATTCTTCTGCAGGAGGAGGTAATCAGTTGTGAAATTGAGGAGAAATCCTTTACATCGATGTAGTGCTTTCCATTCAGCGAATAGCAAAGTACATTTAATATTCAAATTCTTAGCCCCACTTCTCTTAGTTAGGTACCTCTTCGCACTTAGCGTTTTTTTATGTTTATCAGTTCTGTAGTAGATTTTATATCAAGTAAATCTACCTAGTGTAGCTAAAACATTTTGTGCAACTATTACTACATTCAGTAACATATTTCTAAATTTCACAATTTCTTACGAATAACTGTATTTTGACAAAGGTTTTGGTCTTGCATATAATGGCTACAGAAAGGTTTCTTTCGATTTAATACTATATAATTTACTAATACTTGTGTATTTTTGCTTTCTTGATTAAGTAGTCGTTTCTTATCATTATTCCACTTTTATTACAATATAATATACTGTTTAATTCCACAATTATCGTCCTCTTCTACTTGTATAACATATAACAAGTTTTGTCGTCTACCGGCAGCAATATTTATATGTAGTGCAATCGTTAACTTTATAACTAGTTGTAAACTCAACAAGGAAACACTAGCAGGGGTCACCTTTAGATGTCGATAAAACTTTATAGGCGAAAAATAAGTACTACAGTTGCTGTACTGGTTCACAAACAACGCGGAATAGGTAATTTATTAAAAATATTACATATGAGTGCAGACTGTACAACTTTAACTAAACAAGTATAACTATAAGTATTTTAGTCCGGATGTTACGGCCGCATATATTACCAAGTTGGTGTGTAACAGCCACGGCCTATCTGAAGTAAACAAAACGAATGTTTCTGGGCCCAACAATGACCCCTGCAGAATACCAGCTCTGTAGGTCCTCAAATCGTTTGGTCTGAAACGTCCTACCGGAAAGGTAAGAGCAGATAAGGTCTACCAGGTTCGGATTAATGCCAAAACGCCTCATCTTATATAATAAACCGATATACCATACCGAGTAAAAAGCATGAGCATAGTTCAGAAAGACTGCACCTGTCGAACGTCGTAGCTCCAAAGCATTGCGCATTTTGGATAGATTGAATAAAATACTTATCGGCCTACAGCTTGAGTAAAGCATTCAGGATGTCGACTACATTGTCTATGACAACCTGTGGTAATCGCTGTAAAGCGGTATTAGCGATGCCGTCATCTCCGGTAGAATGTCGTCTCAATCCACGACAAGAAACGATCAATCACGCTTGAAAGACAAGTTGTTGCTTGTGAGGCCAACCTCGCGGTGCCAATCCGATAAATGCAATGACAGGGGAAACCGACTGCCACCATTTCTCTCAATTCTTGTGTACACCTATTTGCGAGATGGTTTGCGATTATTAAGTCATCAGGAGACAAAGTCAATTGTGCTCTCTTCCTGTTTTGCGCCGGAGTAGCCCTCTAATCTCTACTGGAAGCCAGTTGTCTGGTTTCAAAACAGAACGCTGGGTGTCAATGACAACTGTGTACCCAATACAGGTTGCTCAAGCAACAATTTTTTGTTTTGAAAATTTTGTGTTAAGCGTTTTTACTGTCATATTATAGGCTTATAAGATGTGCAGCTTACAAAATTTTGGAAAATAATTTAATCCCTACCGTTTCTACAAGGAATAACTATCAATTGTCGGAAATAATTGCAAATCAGAGCAGTATATTTTGGTAATCGTTTACAATTACATATTAGAAAACAATTTGAAGAACTATCGTCTGCTAGGTAACAATTTGGTATTATCTAGTAGTACATAGATATATAGTATTATTTGTGTTTTTGTAAGTACAAAGTATACTGAAAAATATCTAATTCAATATAGGATTGTTTGAACAGCAAAATATTAAATTAAGGGATTCTCATCCAAATTGTCATTGGCGTGTATCGTTAAACACTGTAGTTAAAACTGCAAAGCATAGTTGATTATGTCAACTAAATTTTGAAAAAGTTGCAAAATACGTTACCTATTTTATTAATTAACATTTTATGCGTAATTCTAATAGTACGGATAATAATATAATAATAATATAATAACGGACTAATAATATTTTCAAATCTATACAAGTATACAAAAAAGGCAATATATGTGTGGATAATATTGTTGATTAAGGCGATAAGCATCAATAAATATAAGGATGCCTTAAAAGTGATGAATGACACTATTGCAGTCTACATTTTTATAATGGTCACAATACGTTATCTTAATGTCGACAGAAGAAAAGAAACGGACTGATGGAAAGTTATTCCTAGTACCCCATCATTGCAAGAACTAATCGCTGCCTATTTGTCTTCTTTATAGAGATGTTAATAGTAGCAAAAAAAAACAGAAAACAATTTGTAACATAAATCGAAACGGTGGTTACTAATAGCAAAGAAGATAGATATAATTTGTTAGTGAAACATAAACGACTTACAGTTCCTTGTGCAAAAATAAATACAAATGCGAGAGACAAGATATTTTAACATTTTTTGCAACATTATCTGTGTTAGTTTTGTATGTGTTTTCTTCAATAATTTCTATGTCAATATAGCAAGAGTAGTACATGCTATTGACCAAATTACTTTTCGTTAATTCATAATAAATGCATGCGGAGTTACAAAGTTACACTAATAGAAGACTTTGCATAATAACCAACCATCTACCTTTACTACATAAGCTTTGGGATTTTTCAGATTAAGCAAAAACGATAATTTGTTTACAGTCGTATATAAATACGAAACGAGTTCATGTTATTTACGGTTTCCTTTAGTTATAAACATGCGTCTAAACGGTACATCAGCATTTAAATATCAAATTATTATGTACTAAATTGAAATGGTCTTTTTTGTTCTTCCACAAGTGCGGGTAACCCCGTGTGACCTCTCGGCCAAAAGACCTATGTTGTTTTATGTAGTTCGAGTTGATTACAAGTGTAGGAAAAAGTACGTGAGTTGGTCGAGACATAACGCTACTACTAATAATATGTACAGTTGCGGAAAAAAGTTATTGTATAATAATGTATGGCAAGTGTCCAGCTTCTATTTTCCATGAATGCACATCACTTACACATTGTTTGTATCTGAAGAAAAATTTTATAGATGTATTGAGTTTACCAATAATATAGGACTATCTGATTGAAAGTATGTATGTAGTAAATGTTTACTCCGAACTATTCTACATATAATAACATTTTTATATATCCCTAGAAGAGCATAATGTGTCTGTCACATAATTCAATACCTAAAAGTCTTGATCTTTGATAAGAATGTTGCCAGGAATTGCAACGAGATTGGCAGCGTTGGATATTGGTAACGTTACCTCATCTATAGTTTTCGCTTTTTTTTCTTCTACTTTTGATTAATACACATGCAACAACTTTATAAGTTGTATTGTCTGTCACGACTATCGCTAAAGATATTGCTGTAAGTCCCCAATGGCTTTCCTATTCACTTTGCCCCAAATGTTCAACCGTGTAACAGCAAAAGGTTGCTTAAGACTCTATTAGCTCAGCGGAGGTGGCAGTCACAAATCGTTCTCAATTCACTTCCGTTCGTGACGATTTCTCACTTCGCCATTCACCTGATAGCCTCAATAAAATGTGGTAACAAGCGATACAAACAATGACATTTAAGCATAATTTTGTGCCAAGATCACAAGCAAAGTTGGTATTAATTTCACATTAGACAAAGAGAAAAGGAAATGCTGTAATACAAAAATAGTCAACATTACCTTTCATTTTCAAATAAAAAAGCACTTCATCATTAATCTTATTGAACTTGAAAGTTCACCTACCGCTCAACCAATTTTTATACACAGTAGTAAAATATGAAGTAACTTTCGACATAATAAAGACATGTATGTAGTTCTCTTGGTAGGTTTAAAAATTTTAGCGTGGTCCCACGATTCATCTAGTGGTTAATCTGTGTCTGAAATGAAGCGCACTATAACTTCATTGTCTTTATCAAATCTAAAAATCGAAAGATATTGAATTATGTACATACATTTAAATTAAAATTAAAATTATAAATATGTAGTTATATTTAAACAAAAGGTTAACGTAAGACTATATAAATTGCAAATTTATTATCTGAAACGTACGCGGTCAGTATCAAAGAGGCTTTACAAAGCCCTATCTTTTTTGCGATAAATTCCATAGGAAGCACACCGTTTCGCCTTTATTTATAATTGTATCCTTTGATTTCAGGTAATTATCTCCGAGAGAAATACGATGGCGCGACAGATGTCCAGGTAAATCGCAGAGGTCGCCTTCAAGTCAAAGACATGCAAATTCGCGTTCCCACCGCAAGCGATCTGGTCTACTTGGACGAGTCGCCGGACTACTGTGTGCGGAACGAGAATGTCGGCATTCTGGGTACGTCGGGACGCGTCTGTAATCGAACGTCGCACGGCCTTGACGGCTGCAAACTGTTGTGCTGCGGTCGCGGGTACAACACAATCAAAACAACCGTAAAGGAACGCTGCCAGTGCACGTTCAAGTGGTGCTGCGAGGTGAAGTGCAAGACGTGCATAAAACCTGTGGACGTGCACACGTGCAAATGACACGTCATACCGCGACCGCGCGGAATCTCGCCGCTATATTCTTCTTTCGTATCAGTAATATCTATCAGTATTAAATCTTTGTAATTTTGTGTTCGGTTGTGAAGACTGTTTTAAGAACAGAATAAGTTATAACTCGCCATTGGTCACGGTTGTCAAATATGATGTTGCTGTACGCTGGCACACACTAGAAAAATATGTAAAAAACCAGCGGGCACTTACTGACGAATAATGTAGAAACAGCAAACTGTGGTTACGATCATTAAATTTCGAATACAAAAACAAGGTGATTTATAGAAAATCATGTATTTTGATAGATTTGATTATTACCGTATCTAGCCAAGTGTTAATTAATTGGAATCAATGCATTTTGAAAAATGCACTAACTAACTAACTAAGAAAAGAAAATGAATAACCTTAAGCTTTTCGTTAATAGATATGTATGTTGCATAATAAATGTCAGTAGTACAAAATAAAAGCCAAATAACTATGTATATTGTTTGTTTAATGAACTTCTCTCAAACCTGACAAATATTTTTCTTTGTAATAATTTCCGAACTGATGTACCTACATACACTGCATCTAAAAGCAAGTATAGGTTGTTTGTGAACATCTTATGTATAAGATTAAAATTATTTAAATAGATTTTTATGAGGAAACAGCTATAGCTTTTTGATTCGATTTCTTCTTTTCCTTCGATTAGTTTTCGCGAGTCCTTGATAGTAGGTAATTAATAGAACATTCATTCCATATGTTTCAATATTGAGCTGCTTGCTAGTGTTTTTTTTTGGTATGATTTTAAAAACTCTATCTTTTATTAATTGTTATTAATGTGCACTTATTTCTTACTAATAATTGTAAAAGCGTTCCTTTCTGAAATCTGCGTAATTCGTATTCGTAATTTTTATATGGAAGATTTTGAAATTATCTTATTATTTTGTCGAATCCTTTTCTTTCTACTACTCCTTGATATGATGAAATGAATATATATTCATTTCGAAATTGTTATTAATTCTCTAGGGTTCAATTACTTTTATCTGCTCAATTTTTAATTTTCTCTAATTCGACATTTTTAGAGTAAATTTATTTTTACTTTATTTATTTTTATTTAAATTTAAGTAAACGTGAATGTTAACCGTATTGTTTCTTGAGTTTTTTAAGCAGTTAAGTTTTTCATTGGCTCACAACAAGCCTACTAAGAAAGTTTGACACTTATAGAAAAATGTGATTTTTTTTTTAATTTGAAAAATCATGTTATAGTTTACCATGGTTAGGTTGTCATGTCAGTGACAAATTCAGTAGAATAACAAGCTCTGCGTGGCACGTCGAGCTTACTTATTCTTCATTCAAGAGAGTTGCTTAAGAAAACACTCAAAAAATATGTTTATTCCTATCCATAATTAGTTTCAATTCTTTTGTTTTAGTTTTGGTCTGATATTGTGGCTTTATCTGATCTACTTATTTTAACCATACATCTTACAATATTACGGAATCAGTCACACAAATTGTACTAATTTTGGAAATTGGATAAATTGATGTAAATCTATTCTCTGACCATTCTTCTCATCATATTTGCATAGAATGATAAAAAGTATTATATCAAAAATTCTTAATTTTAGCTAAGTACAGCAATTTTTGCTAAGAATTTTTAGTAGTAAAATGCCAACATTTATGTTGTCTTGTGAATATTATTACGTATGTACATACCAAAATTTGCTACTATTTGGAAATGCTGTTCCTCTTAATCACTGACGTTAACAAAATATTCTGAGAGGAAATTTAAATGGACACGTGAAACACAAACGTGTACATTGAACTTTATATTATCGTGGTCGAGTCAAGTAAGGATTTGATAGTTTTCATACTTATCCAACGTACATTGCTGTCTTAAATTTTTATTTTCTTTACCATCCCAGTAGTTCGTTTAAATTAATGTATTGCAAACATTTGAGATTCGTCCCTAAATTCGAGCTACTTAAGATATAATCCTATAGCAATATTTCTTTTGCTAAATATAAAAAAATGTTAACACCATACCAAAATACCATACTTATTTTAACTCCTAACTTGGCAAATCTAAACATTTCTAGTAAAAACACAGTAGTGCTCTCAGTTTTTAACACTTGAAATAATTTCCACGAGTTGTAGTGGTCAAGAACATAAAAATTATATGTATTTCAGATATCTAATTTACTATTTTTGTTCATGTTGCTCGGCGAGTGTTCATATTTGACAACTTAAAACGGTTACGTCTGCGTTTGTGTAATAGAATTG
Organism: Popillia japonica; assembly: GCA_004785975.1. Taxonomy (NCBI): domain Eukaryota; kingdom Metazoa; phylum Arthropoda; class Insecta; order Coleoptera; family Scarabaeidae; genus Popillia; species Popillia japonica. Next base: position 11,846 of record ML219032.1, on the reverse strand, counting down.
AGAGATTGAGAAAATTAAATATGTGTAAATGTAAATATATGCATCCTATTTTAAAACTTGTAGCACCTTCATGTATTTACAGAATTAAGTATATAAAGATCTTCCGATATTACAATGTTTCTTAAACAACGATGTATTCTCTCTGCTTGATTTGAGAAATTTATTAATAAATGTATCGTCTTTGATGGAAAACGTTTCACTAGTGTTAAATAAAACGTCTTGATGGTTCCATTTAACAAATTTATAGGAAAAGTAGTAGTAATTAAGCATAAACAGAAGTCATTGATCTCTATATGTAGTTTATTACATGTATAACTTTTTTACAGTATGTACTTAATATACTTTAATGTATACACTTTTGAAGTAAATGTCTACTTTCGTAATTCAAAACTGTATATCCATGGATATTTTATCAAAATCACTATATACTTATTTAAATCGATGTATGTATGTATTATATACGTGATAGTTTATATTAATGTCCTGATTATCATTATTCTTTTCTTTAGTTTAGCAATACCTTTGTATTTTATGAATTTGTACATAGATCGCCTACATTTGCAATTAAGTTACAAAAAATATTGTATCTATATATTTTATTTATAAATCTGTATATTTGTGTTGTATTACGTAACTATCCACTATTTATAATTCATCATAGTTTGTTATAGACTTTATAATAAAAAATGCTATAACTGATTATATTTATTTATTATATTTCCTAGTATCAACTAGATTACGAAAACAAACAATGTGAATTTTAATAGTAAAAATAAAAATTCCTTATATGTATCAAAAAATCATCATGTGTATCCTTTCTTATTAAAACTTCCTTTTCATTCTGTTTCGCTTCAAACCACTAATATTAATAAAGCCATACCTAAGTATTATATATAATGTACATTCTAAACGCATGTTAAAACCGTCAATATACTCTAATTTAGAAAAAAAGATATTGTATTGTTGTGCACAACCTTAGTGTTTCATAATTTGAAGTTATTGAAAAAAAACTATTTGGGAACGGTTTAAGAAACTCGTAGTATTATGAGTAAAAATTACGGTAGGTACTGTATATCGATTCCCCATTTTCAAGATTTCCATTACTTACGCAAATAAGATTGAATGATCAATCACTTATGTAATTGTAAAAACACCATGCTGAGTGAAGGTATAAATCGAAACTGGAATTTAATTAACATTAACAAAACATTGAACAAAAGACAGTGGTTATTTTTAATCTTAGCAATTTATTTAAATAATGTTTGCTCAAAGAGTATTAGTTAGCTTGCACTGCCTATATGTGGGTATTGAAAATGACCGAATGTGAACTTCAGGCATAGACACAATAGCTCTACTTGTATTTCCTAAGATTATGAAGTTGCAACGACAATATAAGTAAATAGCAATATATATCGTTTTAATAAAATCTAACAAAAACACGAATAAGATAACAGAACGACTAAGATAACAGAAAATTATAATAACGCCTACGAACACGAGCCAACTATGAAAATGCTGTAAAATAGAGGGAAGTAATTTTTTAATAGCATTATAGCCAGTTTGACCAACCTATACAAAGATATACAAGGCGGGAAATTTAACTTGTCCTTAAACTTTAGGCTCAGTATGTATAGGTACTATTATTACGCCTAGAAAAATGCAAGATTTTCACTTTAGCAATGGTAAAGCAATGATATTATGTCTGTAAATAATTCAATTGGAAATGAAAAATTAAGAGAAATGCTGTTATTATATTGGACAATTTCCCTAAAAATTTGTTTTGGTATTGATAACATCTTACGAAGTGCGGTGAAATTGTGACGGAGTACCAGCACTAAGAAAGTTTCTTTTGTTCGATATACGCACAAAAAAAAATTGCTATACTTTTATTAAACATAGTTTTGAAAATACCATAGAAAAATAATATACAGGGTGGCCATTCGAAAACGAAACGGCGTTGATTTTGGGCATTTAATGTCATATAAAAATAAAATAATCAGACACGTCAACTTTGTTTTTGAAGGGGACATTTATTGGGCGTACAAGCAAACCCTCATCTGCAATCTCTTGAGCGGGGTGGAACTGACCCCAAAAATCTTAAATGGAAAGGGGGGTTGAGTTGTACCTCAATTGAAAGGTCTTTCGATTGTCTTTACAATGATACCTAATTTATGGCATTACATTTCATTACGATGCTCAAAAATTAACTTTTATTTCTGTTATTAGGAGAAGCGATTTACAGTATCGAAGCGATAACAAACTTGCATCTATTAGTCACGTAGATGTTGAAAGTGCTAAATTAAGATAAAAACTCAAAGCGCAGGCTTCTAAGTAAACATGACACGGTCCAGGCTTTTTCTTAAGATAAAAACTGTTTATTTTCAGATACAAGAAATTGAATTTGTACGGGACTATTTAAACCAAGAATTTCCGGACAGGTGGATTGGTAGGCGAGGTTCTGTTGAGTGGCCACCATGGTCGCCAGATTTGTCACCATTAGACTTTTTTTGTGGGGACATTTAAAAACTAAGATTTACGCCACTCCACCAACTTCTTTACCAGATTTACGGGAGTGAATTACAAATGAATGTCATCTCATAACACCAGTGTGTGAACCAATGTGAGAAACCGTTTTGAATACAATCTATACCACTCCATGGAAGTTGGTGGACAGCACTTTCAACATCTACTTGACTGATACATGTAAGTTTATCTCTTTGATACTGTAAATCGCTTCTCCTAATAACAGAAATAAGAGTTAATTTTTGGGCATCGTAATGAAATATAATGCCATAAATTAGGTATCATTGTAAAGAGAATCGAAAGACCTTTCAATTGAGGTACAACTCATATTACTGCAATTCGAATTTCACTTTCTACCTGTTTATATCCCTTTCTACCCCTTCGCGCCCCTGTCTCAGCATTTGTCATTATGTTACGACCGTGCTATCTCATTTTGTATCTTGCCGTCGTCTTTCATCTCGCAGTATGATCCACAACTGATACTATTAGTTCCCTCTGTTATCCAATTTATTTGTAAATATACTGGTAAACACACACACACCCGACGTTAGTTTAGGGTGTACTCGCTAGGAGTGAAAACAGAGCCTTAAAATTGCTGGTTTTGTAGGCGGGATTTGTATTTTACAATTAATGCTTCGCAATGACGTATGCAAAAGATGCGCGTCGGCATACCTGTTTCTGTGTATTCTGTAGTATGCCCATATTTTCTTTTCGACTATCAACCGTACCTATTCCCTAAAATATTGATCATATTCAAAACGAATATTTTAGAGATATAACAATCAAATTCACAATAAAAATCAACATGAAATAAAAATATATAATCAAGTAATCATAATTAACTAAATTAATCAGTTTCTCTTATGCGAATCCTAAAGTCACTGGATATTTTTATCTAGTGACCTTAGCGAATCCAAGGAATTGGCGCCATCTACTACGGAATAGCTCTATTATTGTTGGAACTGACTACAGTTGCCTGCACTTGCACTATTCGAACTACATTTTAAAGATTTACGTTATCTCATTCTGTCGTTTTTTATACATACAAGCTATTATTATAATTCAAATTTTACAGTGAAAATGTGAAAGAAATCTGCAGATACCTGTACACATTTCACAAAGTTGCATGCATTTCGATACGTTGTTTCCAGTTTCTGCGTTGCTTTAACCAAACTAAATATTAAAAAAATGTCAGCTGATTGAAATGTCAACATCTAGTTACTACTTTAGTTTCATGTCTCTCTTAGAAGTGAGTAATGACTCCGTTTTCTTATAGCAATATTATTAATACTTCGTTAGTTGATGCACTTACAAATTATTGGGACAATCTGAGTTCTTACTTGACCGATCTTGTAGTAGCTATTAACAACAAGCAGAGTATAAGCTTGACGCTTGCACTCGAAAATTTACCGTATTCAATACATTTTAGTAATTTTCAGTGGAAATTGTTAAAAGGATTTAGTCTTATACTCCTGATTAATTTACTTCTAATTTGTATAGCTTGGAGAGTCTTCGGAAAGAACATCTGTGAACGTTTTATGAAACCAGGTAAATATTTTTTCTAGTTACCTTCATTTACAATAACATATTTCTATCGACAGCTACATCAAAAGCAGTTGAAGAACTGAAAGCGAGTGTTTCAAAACTTAAATTACCAAAGGAACATACACCTAGATTATAAGTAAATAATATGGCCGAAAAAATCAAGAACTTTTTTAGGAAGAAAAAGCTTGAACAAAAATTTAAAGGAGCAGGACCGGGACACAGACTGGATGCATCATCATCATCTTTTGAAAGTAATAAGAGGAAAGTTAGCTATGCTCCACCTCAAAGAATTGAACCAACAATAGCGACAAAACAAGCAGCTGAAGCTGCTCTGGCACGTTTAAATAGTCAGAAAAAAGATACTGCTTTCAACACCTCCCTTGCTGCTATACAAGCACAAGTTAGAAGAGAGTTAGAAGCTGAAAAAAAGGATGGTGGGAATAACAACATTCCTGAATATAGGAAGCCTATCGAAACAGAACTGGAGGCATCACCATTGCTTGCTGTAAAAGGTATATTTAGTTATTTATTAGTTATAAAAGCTATCGAACCATGCTAGAAATTAAATACAAAAATATACATTTGTATGTACTAATAATAATACCAAATATATAAATATAGTATTAAGTACTATATAAATATAACAGTAAATTGTCATTGTTAATTTTAAAAATATAAATAAAAATTCGGAACTAAAACAATTAGGTAACCAAGCTGTTTCTATTAGGCAAAAAACTATTACTGGTGTACGACTATAGTGTTACATTTATTATTAGAAATTCAGAATTTATTTATTCATGGTATACTATTAATTCATTTTATTTCTCTTTGTCTAAAACAATTTAAGTCAAAACAGACAGGTTTTGTAGAAGATTTCAAGTACAGAGTATTTTAGTGGTGTTTTTTGAATTTGCAGTAAATCAACTAAACTTCTTAACATTTGATATAATAGAAAAAAATGTAATACTGGGAACTATTTCTGTTATCAATGGCATAACGACCGGGAAAACAACGTGGGAACCGTCAAAGAATTAGTTTTATAACGTAAACCGAAATCACTATTCAAAAACCCTTAAATTTTAGTTCAAAAAAGAATTTTGTAAGATCGAAGAACTTCCTTCATCAAATAAATAGACAATATGAGAACTTTTGTGAACTAGCCTCATTCGTACAGATCTGAGATATATTTCTCTACAGAAATCAAATACTTAACTTCAATCACAAAAATAGGTTAATTAAAATCTTATGTGTATAGGTGTTTACTTCCGTTGTGCAATGATTAGTGAAGAAGTCCTGCCAAAGGAAGAATGGAGAGTTAAAATAAAAAATTTTCTTCTTGAGCAACTAGAAGAAGAACGTGGCCTAACAGCTTGTCTCATGATACATTCCTGTAACTATAATCGTAGTAAGGTAAGCATATCTTTTTACCGTTGAATATTCAGCAAAATATGAATGACTTTAGGTAACAGAATGCATGGATGTCTTATGTAGATACTTGGATAATATTATGGCTAATCCGACAGAGGCGAAATTTCACAAAATTCGTTGTCAAAATGCATTGTTTAAAGATAAGGTGGAGCCAATTTTTGGGGCAGTGGAATTCCTGTATGCTGCGGGATTTCGCCAGCAAGAAATAGAACATAATGGGACGGCTGAACAATTTTGGGTGTTCGATGGTGCTAATGTTGAGGGTATTGAAACGTTAGAGGTATGTAAAATTTTAACTCTATAATCGTTTCTACAGTTTTAATAAAGCTACAGAAAACTGCAACTAAAACGTAGAGTATTATTACTATAGACTATACTTCGAAAATTATTTCTGGAAAATTTTGTAACCTATTACACATAAACATATTTTCTCTAGGTATTCGAACCATAGTCGTTGCTTCAAAAACAACAAATTATCTTCATATATTCTTAATGGTGAATTCAATATAACAAATTTTTTGATAATTAAAACTGAAAGTTTGTATGACTATTGACATTCAATTCAATGAAAATGTAGTAGCAATGTTGATTAGATTGGATGATAATTACATGATCAGACCATCCTCCATTAGCTTGCGCTAGTTGCGGAATACTAAGGTGTGCGTTACTATATTATACATACCTGCCAATTAAACATACCTATATGTAGCTTGCACTTAACTTTTAATTAAAGTAAATTAAAAGTAGATTTAAAAAGCGTCGTTGCTTTACAAATTTAAACTGGCGATTTCATTTTGTATTATTTCTTTAAAAAAAGTATTACAGTATATAATTGATAACGTGACAGTTATATAAAAAATGTATAAGATGTTTATCGTTTTAATGTATGTAATTACACCATAACCGAAAATCCTTACTTCAAATCTAAGAGAGTACCTATTAATGAGCAAACAAGGTCTTGATTAGCTGTTTCGAAAGTAACTGCTGAAGTTCTTTAGGACTAGAATTTCTTTACAATGTTTGGTTTAGTTTATGGAGACAGTTGATTTGGCTACTGGGACAACGTTAATTATTTTTTTATGCTACATTTTTTGTTAATATAAATCAATGTATGATAAAATACGCTGTTACAGTTTCTTCGAGATGCACTTAAATCAGAAAATAGAATCGAATTAGAAGTGGACAGAAATGTACAAGTTTTGTCCCCTGCGCAAGCTGCGAAAAGAATCGAGCTACCTAATGAGTTCTATGCAATAAGCCCTGAAGAAATTAAAAAGGAGCAAATGTACAGGTACGTAAAACTTTTATAAATTGAGTTAATTTATAGTTTACATATCGTTTTCAATGTTATAGAACTGAAGTTATGGAAAAACAAATGCAGCTGCGTACAAAAGCAATGCGAGAAAAGGAAGAATTACGCGAGATCAGAAAGTATAAATTTGCTTTAATAAGGATTCGTTTTCCAGATGGAATATACTTGCAGGTAAATTATATATGACACGTGTGTATGTATAATTCCTATTAATCCTTATAATTCCAGGGCACTTTCTCCGTTTACGAAAAATTTTCGGACGTGATAGCATTCATTCGAGAAAATCTAGAACATGATTGCCCATTTGCAGTGTCGTCTCCAACTGGTCATAAATACGAAGAGGCAGATTATGAGAACACCCTTATGCATTTGAGACTAGTGCCTGCAACGATACTTACGTTCCAGTGGGATGCTTCTATCTCAGAAGAAGTTACTTCTGTTACAACAACATACCTAAAACCAGAAGTAATGATGCTTATCCAATCACTTTAGATCGTTATTATATGCACATGAAGTCGGTAATTTTTTAATTATATAATACTTTTTTTCTTGAAACTTTACTGTATTTATTAGGTAATTGTCTTTTAACTACATACTTTATAATAAAATTATTTATGTTATATTAAGAATAAAGAGAGCCCAGCTTAGTTTAGGTTGTTTCAATAAATTTCATAATCAAATATTATATTGAATAGTATAAATCTGAAACAACAGTATAGTTGCATTTACTAACACTCACGCAATATTTACACATACATAGGTACAAACAAGGTAAAAAAAAATCAGAGAAAAATAATTTATTAGTTATTGCCAAAATAGAACATAAATATGTATTTAATTTAATTTAATCTTATTCTAGAGCATATGTTTATTATCTAAAATCTCACAACGAATTAATTCAATTAAACATCATAACTCGATCTTTGTTCTTCATCTCTAACTGACGAATTCCAATTATAGAGTATTAGTTGGTGTCGACACAACTGAAAAAGTCGTATTTAAAAACATCCAATGTGCACTTAATTTCCAAATAAAATAAATTGGAGGAAATTTTAAAATAAGGTTTCTAATGCCAGCGGAAAAGAATATATTTGTTCCATATCTTCAACTAGTTACTGTGTAAAACTATGGTTATATGTTTCATTATAACTTAAAATTAGCGTACAGAAACGCAATTACTCAAAAATTATGTTTTGAATAAGTTTTACTATTTATTTAATCGTTATAACTACTGAATTGTATTGCGTTTGCTCTATAAATTTTCGAAATACAAAGATTTCAGCGCTTTGCCAGTCTTCTCTTGCTACGCGGCATGCCTTTGTCCAGAAACCTTGAAAATAATGTTGGGCTTTTAAGTCACACGTATAAACGAAATTTAACCGGCGGTACATCCGTACAAGTATACAGCCAGTATATTAGAACTGAACCTTCTTATTGATAAAAGATACAATTGAATGCTATGTATGTGGTCAAACTAAAACTCGTGCCGTACATACACAGATTGTATTCCATTGCTGCGTCGTCTACTTTATATAACCTACACGGATTTGCATGACTAATATTTGAGTATTTTTGACATAATTTTGACAGCATGAAGTAATTCTAAGTTGTTGTAACACTAACACTACTAGTCCATTTTACATTAAAGAAATTTGGTATCAATTATATGTTATGTCCACTAATCTATCACATTACACAATTAATCATTGTGAGTAGCTGTTCTACATATAGCCAGCCACTTTCGTCTAAAACTATCCCGCTGAGTATTAAGAACATTTACAATAGTCCCTTCCTTTGGTTTTTGGACATAGTCGGCTGCACTTTTGTTTCATATCTACAATGAATATTGCAAAGTACCACAATTTAACCGACTCTATTTTGAACAATTGGTTATTGTTATTATATAAATGTTACAAATATGTACTTCTAATGAAACTTCGGAACCGCGATTTAACAGATATTGTCTTATGCTTTGTTGTAGCCTAAGCAAACGCGGATGCCATGTGAATGCCTGCGAGTGATCGATACGTAATGTTAAAAATAAGAGGATTAGCTTGGTTCGGTTTGTTAGAATAAGAAAAGCGTATACGCTATATTCTACTGTGTCAGTGTATACTGGCGAAGACATAGCTTGTTGCATCTTTATCTTATACATTGATTTTCCATTTTGTCCATCGCAGTTCAACGATGCATTAGATTCCCTATAGTAGGGAATAATAATAGTGCAACAGTAGCAGATTGTTTTTGTAGCATATCAACATGCCCATTCAGTTGGTCAGTTATTATTCATACATCAATGGGTCGGTTGACGAAGTGCACTCTGTATATGCATACATAGTATGTGCATTCGTTATGGATGCAGCTGTAGCAACGTCTTAAAACTGTAGTGTATATCTTTATTACCCCACGGATCTGTTACTTATACAATTTGGATATGTAAATATGTACTAACATGATATTTAAATGATTTTTAAAATCTATTTGATCAATCTATATTGTAAATTTACGTTTAATAAAAATCTGGAAGACAAGTCGCTTAAGTAGCTTTAAATAAAGTTGATACTTTCATACGTAATGCGGTTAAATGTATCAATACGAATTAAATTAGAAATTATTGGTTGATATTCCAGGTGTAATGGATAGATTTGTTTACTTCAACATATTAAAAGCAAATCTTAAACAAAGTGCAGAGAAACAGCGAGTTTCTGATGAAGTTTCGTGCCAAGATTACTCTAAACACACTGTATGAGTCGTACCAGAATGGTTATTATATAATACTGCAAAAGTTCTTAAAACACCTCGCCAGTCTTCCGACATGAACCCCATAGAAAATCTATGGCATCATCTCGAACAGATCAAGCAACATCATATTAGAACTAAAACGGACTCATAGAAAAGTGGAGAAAATAGTCATTGCCAAGACGATTGAGAACCGTCATCGATCCCAAAGGTAGCGCTACAAGACAATTCTGCAGTCATTTCAGATTTTGTACTTAAAATAACAAACTGTATGAATACTTTTGCGTTGCGTTTATAGTATATGTTTATTCAATCAATAGCATAACAATTACAATATTTACATTTTGTTTGTATGGCAGGTAAACATTTGAAACAGATGTATTTCTACGTGACGATTGTTAAACATTTCTATAAGTAGTAAAAGCAATTTTATAAACACTTATTCCTGATTTGTATAGCTAGATGAATACTTTTGCTGGTCACTGCACATTGTTTTTGCATATTGATCAGTTTGTGTTCGATGTTCAGAAATTATTTGTTTGTAATGGGTTTATTTCCCGTTTGGTGTCAGATGGGTATACATATTCACGCGTAGAGTTGCATACTAGTGCTGCAGATATCCGACAAAATTAAGATCCGGATCCAAAACTATCCGGATATCCGAATCCTTGGATCCGGATTCGTTATCCAAAACCTCAGATCCGGATCCACTATCCGAAACCTCGGATCCGCTATCAGAAACTTCGGATCCGGATCCGCTATCCGAAGCCTAGATTGAGCAGAAAGGTCCCCACTGCAAACTTTTTTTTTGTTTGGAATTAACCGATTTGTGCTCCATAATTGTTACTTCATATTTCTTTTTTTTTAGTAAAACCTTATATTTGTGTTTCTCTTCAGACCAAATACCTTTTGTTCCTGATTTTTCATTTTATTTATTTATTTAACATACCAATAAAGTAATTAGTTTCTTCTTAAAACGTTGTACATAGCAATATCTATTAGCTACTTATAATATTAATTAATAATGTTAATTTGTTTTATTATTTTAAAAAGCAAAATGTTGGAATGTAAAACATTTTTTCGTTACTATTTTTTTAATGTTAGCGAGAACTCGCGAACAAAATAATCTTATTGATACAAATCTCATAAAGAATGCAAATTTGATGATTTTCAATAGCAGATTCGGATGTGAGGTTTCGGATAGCAGATCCGGATCCGAGACTTCGCATAGCAGATCCGGATCCGAAGTTTCGGATAGCAGATCCGGATCCGAGGTTTCGGGTAGCAGATCCGGATCCGAGCTTTCGGATAGCAGATCCGGATCCAAGGTTTCGGATAGGGGATCCGGATAGTGGATCCGGATAGTAAATTATCCGGATCCGGATAACAGCACTATTGCATACCTGCATGAATTTATGGATATTTCATTTTAAATGGAATGAGCTCATTTTAATATACATATTCTTTACATTATTTCTAAAATATGTATTTGTATTAGGTTTCCCTATCTCAATTGCGTCCGTTATCTATTTTATGAATACACCTGTTATTCTAAACATTCGTTTTTCAAATCCTTCTGTTGCTTTCCTGATAACTTCTGCACTGGAGGTTCCTATTTTAGTAATCATTCTTTTGGCCTATTAAACATACAAACACTTTGTATTTAACGCATATTCACAGAACTAAATCTACTGATGTTAAATTTGCTAATGTATTTGTTGAATAACAGGATTGTCTGTATCCGAATTGTCAGACCAAAGTATTTGCGATATAAATGGCAGCCGGCATATGTCATTTTCATAGATTTTCAACTAGAACAGTTTAACCCAATTGGTGTATTATTTCCAGTAAATTGCGAATATTAAAATACAACTACTGTAGATAGGTATAACACTGCGTATAGCATTTAAAGTTGGCATTGTTTCACTTTATGTGCACACAATTGTTTTATAATGAAATGTATATCTTAGATATTTAGCGAAGTAATCCCAATTGCGATATCGTATAGACATGAATACAATTCACTATAGAGATTGGAAGCTCTTAGCATTTTATAAAAGGCAGAAATCATATCATTGCATTTAAGATATCTTTAACAAGAACCTATGACACATAACAAGTTAAACGGAATAGCTGTATAATAAAATGTAATAATTCTGACACGATAGTATACAGATGTTTTACCAAAAGCGCCTCAGATTCGTATAAGCAATAATAAAATTGTGTGAACAAAATTTATAGCACCTAACAAGAACCAAGTGTTCTTTAACCTTTTCGTGTATAATATCCACTGTACTGG